>OMLP01045321.1:41369-52304 GCA_900302685.1 Spondyliosoma cantharus
CCTGCCCTGCCCTGCCCCCTCATGTCCCAGGTTTGTGTTTCGTGTTTTTTTTTTGGGTTTTTGCATTTATGCTTCTTTGTTTGAACTTTGCTTTTTAATTTGCTACTTTGCTTTTGTTTTGTTATTCTAGTTTTTGACCTTGTTCCCTGTGTGTTGTGAATCTCAGCTTTGTTTAATAAAGCTCGCTTTTTGTTCATACTTTTCCCCCTTGAGTCTGCATTTGGGTCCACCCCTTCGTGTTTTCCCCGCTTCCTGACAGTCTTAAGTCCATCATAATTTTACAGAAACAAAATGGCTCCTCTACAAAGAAACCTGGCTGCAATATTTGACAATTACCTTTCATTTGAATAAGAAGTTACATAAGTTGCTCAATCATGTCTTTGTCAGTTGAAGAGCATCTCAAAAATGTCACACCTTCAGCTACTACAAAACACAGCTGCTGTGTTGTTGTTGTTGTTTTTTAACAATAGAAGAAGATCATATCAGCCCTGTTTAAGTTTTACCTTTACCTGATAAGCTTCAAAGCACTTCATGGTATAGCGTTCAGTCATATTGCTGATTTATTTGCTCACCTATGAGCGCAACCTTAAATCCTCATACTAAGGGTCCTAACACTAAAGGTGACCTGGTCTTACAGTCAGGATCCTGTCTAAGGATCTGATACCTGCAGAATCAGTGGCGACATAAAACCACCTGTCAAAACGTGCATTTTCAAATAAGATTTTTATTTCCAACATGTTTAATGTGGTTTATTAGTATAGTCATTATCGTTTATTATTGTTGTGGTATTTGCGTCATTGCAGATCTGAGATGTTTAACTCCTGATTCGACCATGTAAAGCATTTAGTAAATTGCATAAAGTGTGATCTGCAGTCATGAAAACAGGACATTCGTTTATTAACTCAACAAAAAAAAATCAGTCAATGAAAATCTTTCTCTTCTGATTACAATTTCTTCCCCAAAACTACTGCGGTATTCTTTCTTAACTCATCAGCCGTGACCATCACTCACCTGTTTTTATAATTCCCATCACTGTGGATGCTGACAGTCCCGTTGCTGTAGGAGACCACACTGTTCTCTGCCCTCAGATCAGGCGCTGCCCTCTCCGATACAACAACAGTTGGTGCCTGCTGGGTGCTGCGCACCTCTCCAACATGGTTCACCTAAGATAATATTGGGAGACTGGATTCAAAATCTCTTCATTAAAGAAAAACAACGTCAGAAAATTTTTCATCCGTTTGTCCTGTATTATACTATACTATACATATATATTATAGAGACATATATGAGAAAGTCCTCAATTGGAATCAAATGTCAAATGCATTTTTAATGCTGGAAAGAAATAGGCCTTTCTGAGCTAAATCTTTCACATAATCAGTGAAGCACAAAACTGGAGAGTTCTGTACATACAGCAGAAAGTGTTCAAAAACACTTGGATATGAGAAGCTGTGTACCTGCCAGACATGTTTCTCTGCAGCCAGACACATACACACACACACACACACACACACACACACACACACACTTGGCCACAGTGTGACACACTGCAGTAAAATGAAAAGAAGCTTGTAACATCCGTCAGGGCAAAAGTCCTTGTCGCACCCCAAATCCATTCTTTCAACAACTATCAGAGCCACTTAATTGGAAGGAAACACACAAAACCAATTTTCTGAACTGTGTCAGACATGAAATGCATGTTATCGCTGGACAAGTGTGTGCCTGTCCGCAGCCATATCTGGAGAAAGTTGAGACAGGAGTGAAATCAGTGGAACAAACAATTTCTGCTGTTCCATCTTCCTGGACCATCAAGGGAACATGCAGCAGAGCACCTTGGTACTTTTCTTTTTCAGACGGAAACAGCACAATGTTCGTATCAAACACCTACAGCACATCACAGCAGTGTTACAACCGGAGAAACGAGGGGAAAAGGAATGAAAATACAGTATTATGTAAAGAAAGCATCGTCAAATGATACCAAACACTAAAACTGCATTATGTCTCATGTCATAGCGTGTGATGCATAATTAATAACTTCTAGTCTTTGGCCTATTTCTGGATCCCAGCGTAGGATCCAGTGAGCTGATGTGAACGTCTGGAAAACAGCCTGCGAAATAGATCTCATTAATGTGGAGCTGGAGGATGATCCTCTTCTGGGAATCCCATCCACTGCAGTAAAAAGATGCTGTAACAGCTGCTGCATTGTGAAATTCAAATGTTTTTAATACCTGTGCTGTTCAGTCCAGTCAGTATTTGTGAAACTGACACTTTCTGATAAAGATGGAATCCTACAAAACAGAGACATGGTTCTCTGAGGGCTCTAAAGATGGCTAGAGGGACACTTTTGTGTCTATTATTGATTTCAAAGCATGGAGCCGATAATAATATTTCATTATGGGTTCATTTGCTGATTGCTTTCTTGATGATTTGATGTCCAAAGAATGCAAATATATTGGGGAAAAAAATTCCAAGCACAATTTTCTGAAGCCCAAGGTGACACATTTAACAAGCTGGTATCTTGCAAGTGTTCAGCAAAGTGACTCAAGGAATTAAAGCTGCAATGTGAAGAAACACTCAAAAATCCACTGAAATGATCATATTAGCATATCTGCATAACTGCTCACTGTATCATTTTCATATATCCATCCACTGTAGCTACTGTTAGCTATATAGCTCAGTTAGCCGTGCAGCTAGCTGGACACAGAAGCCTTGGACTGCTTGAGAGGTTTTCAGGCCTGAGGCTTTCTGACTGACTTCAGTAAATATCTCTTTATCATAAAACATAGATGCCTGTGACATAATGTTTAAACTGTTATTTCTTAAAATTCTGTCAATAAGTCTTTAATGTTTTTTCTTACATATTGTACCGTCAAAGAAATGGCAGGTTGGCCAAAATCTTACATAGGGCACCTTTAATTGATTTAATCGATAGACAAACTGACCTGAAAGGACAACACAATTACATACTGTTTTATTTTGGTTATCTGTTGCGGACCCTGCCACCTTTTCTTTGTTTAGTTTCAAACAGTGATCTGGGGACCTTATTTTCCTCTGAGAACAGCTTGTTTATTCAACTATGGAAGACAAACATTTCTGTGTTTGTCTTCTCCAAAACTACGTAGTGCTCAATAATTATTCCTTCATGGTTCTGCAACATAAAATAAAAAAACAACATCCCTACGAGATCTCTCTGTGTGTTTTTTCATACTCCATCTTTGGATATTAACTCTGTCAGGAGGAGCTGCACGCTTGACGCCTCATCACATCATGTTTACAGTGTTGGTTCTGCTCTCCTCTTCCACTTTGTGTGTCCTTGTTGATAAATATTAATTTGACAATCCTTTTCGATGCAGTCAACATACAATTTTCAAACATTATTCAGTGTTTGCTTTAATTGCGTTATCCTACAATCTCTTCACTCGGTTACCACTCTTTTCCAGTTCTGTTAAATAGAAATGTAGCACAAAACACAAGGAAATGACTTCTTTGCCAGGAGTCTAATCTGCAGCGGTGTGTAGCAGTCCCTTAGCATACTGAATCATTTAGCGCCACCACACTCTGTAGGGATTCACACAGCAACTCGGAGGCAACTCAACCCTTTTTATACATTATACATGCCACATACATTATATATGCCTCCCTGCAAGGCAAGCATCTTCACTGCAACACAAGCCTGCCCCAGAATAGGGCCTGCATCTCGATGAAGAGGCTCCCTACACACACTCTGCAGCGATAGACAGGATGTAGGCCAAGGCCTCGCTGGATCAACTGATTGAATATGTTTCTTCCTTTTCAATAATGAGTCATGGTGGACATGGTGCCTTCATAGTACACAGCTACTGTAGTACATTAATCACTGCTAAAGGCCACATGAGGCTCCTGCTGTGAAGTACAAACTGCACAGCTTTCATGGGGCTCTGCGGCACCTGCTAAAGGCTAGTGCACTGATGGTCTGGGACTGTGGCTCCCAACAAAATCATGTATATTGTTTTCAGAATATTCTACACTGTATACTTTCACCTCTTCAGGCCTCCAAAAGATATATTTCCACAATAAGACCACAAGCTGTAAGGAGTGGTACCAAATGAGCCATAGGCTGGTCAGTGGTGAGGGACAGGACAGCTACTCATCTGATTTTTAAGAAATATTTCATCATTTTTTAAACCTGAATGTCGTTTACCAACAACTTTCATATAGTAGTGAAAGTCAATAATATCAATAATTATTAATGGATATGCATCAGGAAGGTGTTTTTCACTTCCTGTCTCACAAACCAATGCGAGGCAACTTATTGTCATGTTCAGAGGGATGGAAATATGCAAATATGTAACCATCAGACATTACAAATCTAAGTAATAAAAGTGTTTTTAAAGGAGGAGTTTAAAAGGTTTTGGTATATAATATCTGACAATTCCATCAAATGTTTTAATGACTACAGTTGTCATTAGTAGCTTTATTGTTGTTGAATAAAAAAAAAATGTTGTTCCGTTGTGCTTTTTAATTGTCATGTCATGTCATTGTCCGTAACCGCTTTATCCCTTTTATGTTGTCACGGGGTTTGTTGCTGGAGCCAATCCCAGCTGTCTCTGGGTGAGGGCAGAGTACTCCCTGGACAAGTCGCCAGCTCATCGCAGGGCCCTCACTGATGGCAGAGGCCACCATGCAAGGTGCCAACTGCACATCAGGCGCAATTTGGGGTTAAGTATCTTGCTCAAGGACAATTCGACATGCAGCTCAACCCAGCCAGGAGCCGGGTGGACCAACACCAGCAGATGACATGGCAGCCCATATCATCACTGACTGTGGAAACTTCACACTGGACTTCAAGCAACGTGGATTCTGTGCCTCTCCACTCTTCCTCCAGACTCTGGGACCTTGATTTCCAAATGACATTTACTTTCATATGAAAAGAGGACTTTGGACCACTGAGCAACATCTGCTGGTGTTGGTCCACTGTGTTTTCTGAAGTCCACAGTCAACGCAGCCATCTACCTGTAAATTTTAGAGCACCTCATGCTTCCTTCTGCTGACAAGCTTTATGGAGATGCTGATTTCATTTTCCAGCAGGACTTGGCACCTGCCCACACTGCCAAATGTACCAAAAGCTGGTTCAAAGACCATGGTGTTACTGAGCTTGAGTGGCCAGCAAACTCGCCTGACCTGAACCCCATAGAGAATCTATGGGATACTGTCAAGAGGAAGATGAGAGACACCAGACCCAACAATGCAGATGACCTGAAGGCCGCTATCAAAGCAACCTGGGCTTCCATTGCATCTGAGCAGTGCCACAGGCTGATCGCCTCCATGCCATGCTGCTTTGATGCAGTAATTCATGCAAAAGGAGGCCCAACCAAGTATTTAGTGTATAGACATAAACATACTTTTCAAAAGCTTGATATTTCTGTTTAAAATATCCTTTTTTAATTGATCTTATGTAATATTCTAATTTTCTGAGACACTGAAATTTGGGTTTTCATTATCTGTAAGCCATAGTCATCAAAATTGCAAGAAATAAAGGCTTGAAATATTTCACTCTATGTGTAATGAATCTATATAATGTATGGTTTTCACTTTCTGAAATGAGTGACAAAAAATATTGAACTTTTTCATGATATTCAAATGTTTTTAGATGTACCTGTATATGATGCAATTTGCTTCAAACCTTCATAGTTCTGTGGTGAAGAAAAAAAAAGAATTAGAAGTAAATGTCTGAAAGTAAAACTTTTGCTGCTTTGGTCATTTTAATCTTTCACAACCTCTTCTGGCTGCGCGGTGAGTATACGATGATGACTGTGTGTGGTAAAAGCAAAGTGTGTAATGATAACTGATCAAACAAACTGAAACTTGAAACCTTGCTCTTGACACAAGGTGAATTACTCTAAAGAGGTCTCTTGACCTGTTTCCTTTCACGGGAAATCCTATAATGTTGCTTGTCACCCACTTTTATACGGTTCCCTGTTGTTATCATTAACTGAACTGTGATGACTGGTTAGGTTAATAATCAGTCAGGGTGAAACCTGGGTGTGCCGAAGATAAACAGCCGTGTTATCTGAGTCAGCAGCAGCAGGTAATGTCAGTGAAACCTAAGGGACACTGTGGAGAAATGAGAAACTTAACAATGTGTTTGCCGTATAGGTATCGGCCCTGAACTTTATACATGCGGTAAGATGAAAAGAGCAAACATGAGATTGTAAACACTCAGGCTCTCTTGTCTTTATCAGGCCGTAGGAGTAGAAATAAACATAAAACACAGGTCTTTGTAGACTCACTGTATATAATATGTAATCAAAAATTAATAAATCTCACCCAGTCCTGTACATCCTGCCCTTCTGAGGGCCTGACCAGTGGCTCATCCCAGTAGATGTTGGCTTTGCCATGGCGCCAAATCTTGCTGCGGGTCTTGTAGGCGTAGAAGGCAGACAGGGAGAGGACCAACACCACCATCAGCCCCAACACTAACGCAACCGCCTGAGGAGGGAGAGTGAATTATAGATCAGAACAGGATAAAATAGAAGAGAATAGAAAAAAAATAAAATAGAATAATCCTACTCACCTCCTCGGGGTCCATGTAGCAGTAGTGGTGCAGGTATTGATTGTACAAAGGGAACCCCCCAGGAAAACCAGCCCCCACGCTGCCGCTGAGGCTGGGACTGCCCTGGATGTTCTGGCACATCATCAGCATGGGGTTGTAGAGCATGCTCTGTGAGCTCTGAGACATCGGGTTCACCCCGATCACAAAGATGATGTCTATGATGCCCTTGAAGTCAAAGAAGAGACACATTGAATCACAGAAATGATTTAAGTGCCTTCGTTATTATCGTCAAATGATGAAAAACCAAAAGACTGTTCTCTTAACTGTCATACTAGTTCATACGCCAACTTCAACAGACAATTTTGAACATTTTTCTGTCATGTTTAGCCAGTTTAGTATCATGTCTGAACTCTTAATTAATCAATTAAAGCTGCTACAAGGAAGTTTTCATTTGTCCCCAGTAGACAAAAGACAATGACGGTAAACAGGTTTTACACTGTAAATCTTAAAAGTCAGGAAACCAATTACCTCAGAATTACCAAGTATAGTAGAGTAGACACAGGCGCTAAGAATAACTATAATAACTAAATATAAACAGCCGATCTTCTTCTTCTTTAAGTGTTTTGTTTACAGCATGTTTCCGCTGCCCTAATAGCACAAAAAACTGTAATTACAAGCTAAAAGCTGCAGGAAAGCAATGTTTTGATATTAAAATTTAATGAAACGTCTCCCTGCACTGTAAAACAAGTTCTAGTACCACTGATCTTACTGAGAGTCAACGCTATACTCTGCAGCTCTGTACAGCTTTCAGCCACTTCCAGCTCATGTTATTTCAATTGCTGGATTCAAGTCCTCATTTAAATCTACACATAGAATTTTGAATATTCATACAAAGTACAATTATATGACTGAACTAAGAGAGAGTACAGCATGTCATAGAGGGGGCAGAAATGGGACTTAATACCACAGAATGCAGCATGTGGTTATCACTGCTGATGTCTAAAGGTGTAATTTGTAAGAAATGGCCAGAATCTGAAGGTAGCTCCAAAACTATAGGGGGCAGCATAACCACTTCCTGCTGCTCACTGTACTCCAGCCCCGAGGAGGAGCCCCAGCCGGAAGTCGAGCGTTTTTGGCTTCAAGCTCCACCTCGAGGGCTGTGTCCAGTAGTTATAGCTCCATGACTGTACTGGACTTGCTCTTTGCTGCAGCTATGTTTGGCTTTAGCAACTAGCTTCCATATTTGCTGCTGTTAGCAAGTAGCTCAGTTAGCTGTGGAGGTAAGTGGCACCTATTGGCTGACAGCAGTATTTTTCTCATTAGTAAGGAAAATGGGTGTTAAAATCATATCTTTCCAGAGTGAGTAGTGAACTCACTGCTTTAACTCTCCTGGTTAGCATGCTAACTTCAGACTGTTCATCGACAACTTCGAGTTTCCTCACACTCTGTTGATAATGATGGCTCATTTTTACAAAGTGTGTGGTGTGGTGACACTGACCTGCAGGACGGCTAAGATAATATCACAAATGAACACAGTGAGGTAGAAGCTGCATCCTCGCATGATCCGTGACCGCGAGAAACTCGCCACCAGGAACCCCAGTGAAAGCAGGAAGTTAATGGCCGCCATTGAAATCATGGCCGCCTTGGCAGACTGTGGCGTCATGTAGGAGCTACCGTAGCCGTAGCTGCCTCCATAATATCCAAACTCTGCCCCTGTCGCTCCCCCTCCAACTCCGACACCGTAGCCCCCGTACCCAAATCCATTCATGTCCCACACCAAGGTGGAAGCTACACAGGCGAAGATGACGAAACACATGAGAACTGTGGCTCCTTGGAAGGTTTTGACGAAGCCGGGAGGAGAGAACCAGCGGTAGAAGTGTTGAGGCTTCTCCTCCATGTAGTAGGAGTCTGCAGGGGCGTTAGGGGTGTATGGGACATACTGGCTCTGAGGGGAGTGAACGCTCCTTGGGGGGTAGAAGGCTTGGGAGTTGGTGCTGTATGGCGGGCTGTATACAGGGGGGCTGTACACAGGGGGGCTATCATAGTACCGAGGCTCATGCATGGTGGAGAGTTTTTTACCGGAATTTCACCTGGAAGAGGGAAGAAAAATAAGACTAAATCAGTCCCGGTTAAAGCATGTTACATGTTGTAATATCATCATAACACTTAACATCGCTTATTCATTTATCTGCACCAGGGATGTCTGAAGTCAGTCACAGGTTGAGGTACTGAGAGGTCGGTCTATACAATGACATCACAGTAAATGGCGTGCAACGTTCATGTGTTTGTATTAATCTGAATGGCCAGAATAACTTGTATGTGATCAAACAATCATTTACAACAATTCACAAGAGCTACAGCAGACGTTAAACTTGAACACCAACATGTTACAGGTCAAAGCAGCCACATCGACTACAGTCAACAACAACAAGGAGATGAAGAAGGAGATAAATTACCCAGACTCCCTTAAAAAATGGCTCAATTTTGGGAGTTGTTCAGTAAGGAGAGACTTTATAAACTTGGTGAAGCGCTGTTTCTGACAATTTTTTCTTTTCTTTAGTTGCCACATCCATGATCAGCACTAAAAAATTGCTTGGAAGCTGGCAAGTTGAAACCTGTGTGCCGGACTGATGCTTCGATGAGTAAATTGCCTCTTCAAATTGAAAGTGTGGATACATAAAATGAAATATCCTCACTCCGAATGCCTGCCTCTCTGGCCTTTGAGCACTGTTTTTCTATTTCAATGCAACTAGGCTTATTCTAATCCGTCTCTGCTGCTCCTCTCTGCCCTTCATTCACCCCGGTCCAGCCCTGAACCCTCTCTCAGGTGCCGCTGACCCACACTTCATCACTCCAGAGGAACAGGCTTCAATAATTCAGACGGATAGCAGATAAGAGGCGAGCCGGGGCAGCCATGCGTGGTGTTTACTGCAGGGGAAGGGAACCACAGACCTGTTCCTGACCTGTTCTGCACCTACAGTGTGTGCAGTGAGTAAAGGGAGAGCTACAGAATGAGCCCAGCCAGGTGAAGAAGTGTTTGGGGGTTTTTCTGATCAATTGCAGAGTTGATGTGACTTTTGAGAGGATGAAAAGCTAAACAAAAAATAACTTAATGTTTTCTTTTTAAATACAACTTTCATGCTGGTTCACATCCAACCACACAAACTAATACACACGACGCTTCTGTCCACTACAGGAGCAGGCCTGACATCTGAGCACTTTAATGCGCACTGCTCAAAACGAGCCAAGTCATTTAAAAAAGAAAAAAAAAAATGTTGAAAGTCATTTTTTTTAATGTCTGAAGTTCTTTCCAAACATTCAACAGGTCAAATGATCCCGATTTAACGATGGAATGATGCAGTAGGAATACACTTACCCAGACACTAAAGAAAACGCTCCTCAACTTTGCAGCCGGTCGTCCATGTGAGCTCCTCTCTCACCGCACACCGTTTTCTAAAGCTCACCGATGGTCATAAACAGCGTCATCTTCCATAATGTACATGATTCCCGACCAGACAACCCGTAACTGAAACCTACAGCAGCTTGAGTCCCAGTGGGCCCTGAAGAGCGGCGGAGCGTCTCGGGCCGCAGTTCACCTGCTGACTGGCGGCTCCGACGTGCTCTGTGATTGGCTGCGGCCTCCCCCACATTAAAACATTAGAGAGCGCTCATCAACTGGCTGAACCCTGAGACAGGTCGGCTCCTGACAGACCATAACGATGTGGACGAGATGATGACTCACAGCTTCGTGGTGATAATAAGTTTATGAGTCATTAGTATGATGATACAGCTGCAGACACATAATGTGAGCGAGGCGTTCATACAGTGAGGCAACTTTATTACAGACGATCAGGGCTGAAAAAAGAAAATATTTGATTAGAGGATCAAGCGGAAAAATTTAAAATAAAAAATGTAATATAATCGATTCATTGTTTAAAGGTGCACTGTCTAGTTTTGGGGAAGACACATTAATCAGAAGAGAAAGATCTTCATTATTTATTTATTTTTTTTATGCCTAAGAACCTTAAATGACAACACATACTGTTTTACATTGTTTGTATGTGGCGGACCCTGCCACCTTTCTTTCCTCAAGCAGTTTTCTGAGGACCTTATTTTCCTCTGAGAACAGCTTGTTTATTCAGTTATGGAAAAAATAAATATTTGTGAGTTTGTTTTTTGACCTCATTAATATTGTAAATATTAAGTTTCTGACTGTGAATGTCTTCTCCAAAACTAGATAGTGCTTCTTTAATTTTTCACTCATGATTCTGCAACATAAAATAAACCAACATCCCCACAAGATATCTCTGTGTTTTTGCATATCCCATCTTTATGTTATACAGATATTTACTCTGTCAGGAGGAGCAGCACACTTCACACCTCATCACATCAACATGTTTAGAGAG
>OMLP01045323.1:0-52917 GCA_900302685.1 Spondyliosoma cantharus
TGACTTATTATTTTGTGTGTGTGTGTGTGTGTGTGTGTGTGTCCTTGTTTGTATAATTATATTTCCCAAATTCCCATAGAGGAAATAGGCTGAGCTATAATTGGCTTGACGATGTGAGTAATTGATGATTATCATTTTTATTGTGATTGTTATAATGTCAGAATCTGCACACGTTTCCTCTAATTCAGACCGGACTTTAAATTGCACGTCACATGCATGAACACTTGTTTTTTATCCTGCAGTATTAGTGACCGTATGTCAAAACTCTAACTGGTATGCACTTGCTCCCTCTGAAATCTTCCTTCCAGTCGAAAAATCTGTTTTTGTTATTTTTTTTTCTTCTTTTTGGCACTCAAGCCTTTTCTTGTACTTTTGAACCTGCACTATTATGGCTTCTAGTTGCAGATCAAAGGTAGCATTACATCTCTTTTCATATGCAGGAGCTGTTATTTACTAACTGCCTCGGCACCTTTACCCGCTGCAGCGAGGCGTCCACCGCGCTGCAGCCTTTTTAGAGAGGCTGGCCGCACGAGAGAAGGAGGCAGGGTCGACACAAGAACAGGAATAGAGGGAGAGGGAGAGAAAAGTCGGCAAAGAAATCAATGTCAAACTCGGTCTTCCTTTTCACCTTGCACTTGGAGGAGAACACGGAAGGGGGGGGACACCGAGGCTGGTGGTGGATAGGAGGGAGGATGAAGAGCGGTGGCACTGGAGGACTCCTTAGGTCAATAAAGAATCAATAGGAGTGGGTGAAACACGCTGAGTATAAAAGGCTGTGGAGTAGGCCTCGGCTGCCGCGTATTGTTGAGAAGGCTCTGGCACTGACAGAAAAGGAAACATGTTCAGGGGTTACTCTGTAACACTTAATGGGCAGCGCTCACAGCGCTTAATTGCGCTAAGCTGCTTTCCAACCCAGCAACGGAGAGAGATGTGAGGCACGGAGCTGTTTGTCCACCTATTAATCAAAAATGCTAAATAAATGTCCCGTTCAATGCAACGGCACGTACAGCAGTTTGAATTCTTTCCCATTCACTTGGCGCTGTGACCTGTAAATAAGCCGCATTCTGATCTCTCAGAGAACATCACTTTTCCATCAATAGCAGGCCACGAAATCGTGGTTTTAATGTCTGCGTTAAAAAACCCATCACGGTAATTGTTTGTTATGCTTGGATATGATAATTCAGTCATGGAGCTAACAAATATCGGCTCACCTTTTTCTGACTGAAGAAGAAGGGAAACGTGGTGAGAACATGTCAGTCATTCTTCATTAAAAAAACTGCATCACATGTGTTGTGACACCCGTGACATGTGGAAAATAATGAGGCGACGGAAAGAATGATAGAAAACAGCCCCTTTGAAGTGCGGGCATTTTCCTACACAAAAAGCTCTTCTCTTTCCCCAGCAAGGAATAAAGCCACTAATTAAGCAAATAAATCTATCAATTAAGTGGCATAATTGAGATTGTGTAGATATATGAAAATGAATTTCCCCAAGGTGTCTCGGGTAATGAGTTCCACAGAGGTATTAAAGGTAGGCTTGTGTCATAGCCCCCTTGAAATCGCTACTATAACACACACACACACACACACTCGCGCACGCGCACTCATGCACACACCCTCGCACACATTCATACAAGGTGATATTCTTTATCCTCTCTCCCTGCTTGTTTATTCTTGGGCTGTCTGTAACTCTCCCGCCTTAATCTTCGCAGGTATGCAAAGAGCCACATTTGATCATCATCGTCAAACAAAGAAACTTCTTTACCTCAGCTGTATAAAAGAATTGAATAATAATGTGTTGGATGGTTTCCCTATAAATATTCATACAGCAGTCAGAGAGTGGCGATGCTAACGTTCAAAGGTTGAACCACATGTCTCGTAATTAGCAGAATAGGTAACGCGGTTAAAACAAGACGATTGATAAGGGAGAAGAACGCATCCGGTCGACCCAGCCCAGATGTGCAATGCGTCGGGGCTTCAATCCCCGAAGCACACCTGTGTTTGCGACCCCTCGCCCTCCTAGGGTCAGAGTGCGCCGGAGCTGGAGTGGGCGTCTGAGCAGCGTCTTCACACAGGAATGCCTCCAGCAATATGGCCACCGGAGCTTGCAAGGGCACCGTTACATATCAATTATAATTGCGAGCCTGGTCTTAGTTAATGATGTCCTCGCATAGATTTCTCTTCAGAGCAATTAATGCAGCGGTTTTGCGCTGGGCGATGCCCCCGTATGAACAGTGTCAGGGCCCCACTCCCACACATGTATGCAGACAGAGCCTATGTAGGAACACATACAAAGAACATACAAATACAGCAACATGCCCACACTCGAATCACCATCATGTGTCTTTGAGCAAGTTTTTCCTTGACTGTACCATGGGTCGGGACCTGAACTGGCTAAGGAGCCTGTTTTCTGAGTCCCAGCATGCCAGGAAATACTAGTTTGTACGGCAAGTACTAGTAGTCATTAGACCAGGTCCTGAAGTAAGACTGGATTTTCTAAATTTGGTTCCCGGGATGAAGAAGTTTAACAACCCCTGCGCCATTATGCTGGAGGAGAATGGATAATGAGGACAAGGTTGAGAGACAGAGCGCAGGAGAAAAAAAATAAAAAAAAGAAAGAAAGAAAACAAAATACACAAAAGACAGGGCTATGTGAGCGCAGAAATCTGGTGAATTGCATCCACACCCCCCACCCACCCGACACAACAAGCACAAAAGATGCACAGTTCTCCATCTCTCTGAGGATGGACTCGGTGTTCTGCATATTGAATGAAACAAGACCAGTTGGAGATCTATTTTCAGTGCAAAACACACACGTTTTTTTTTCCTTTCTTTTTTCCTGAACCCGGCGTTGCTGAGTGGCTGTCAGCGCCATAGCTGTAGCCGATACCACAGGTTCAGGGTGAGAGTTGGAAGGTTGGATGTAAAATCAAGGAGTGCTCCCCTCCTTTCACATGTGTGGGGTTTCATGAAGGTAGAAGGTGCACAGAGGTGATTGTAAAACAAAGTTAAGTTCACCCAAAAATTTAAAGTCAATCTTTATTGACTCAACTACTTCCTGTTAAGTAAACTGCTGCAACGCTGTTTTGCTGTGAAGCTCTAGATCTGGACTACAGAACTTCAGGCGACTTTCCACACGAGAGCAGATGGTTGAATTTTTTATTTTTGGGTGAACTGCTTTAATGAGTTGTCCCAAATGTTGAAGGTTTGAGAAAGGACACGGACGCTAATCAGCTATAACTAACATGATTGAATGTGCTTGTTGCAACTGGAGGTGAGATAACTAAAATCAACATTTGCAGGCTTTAAAGTATGTCAAGTCGGTGGTGCACCGCAGAAGTTGACCTCATGTCTCTGGTGCCATCGGAAATATGGCTTGAAACTGAGATGCAGAGGTTCGAAGTCGAGGAACCGATTCCAAAAATATGCCCAAAAAACTGTTTGATCCTTTTTAAAAGAAATAGTAAAATGTGCAAACTTAGGCGTTATAACGAGAATAATTTAAATTTCACTTTCAGTCAGTATAGTCAGTAAGTCTTGATTGTGTCATATTCTGGGGTCACTCAATCGAGGAAAAAAAAGGATAGTAGAGTGTAGAGTGTCGATGTTTTCATTGTTAAACAACCACCATTGCTGATGAAAATCTAAGTGATTCGAGCTTAAATATTTCAAAGGTTTTTTTATGTGACATTTAGTCACGTTCACCAATTTCCTTCCTCATGATAATATGCCAGTTCATACTAACTTGGAGAAGGAGATTGAGGAACGTTTTCTGCCCTATGACCAATTAGTGTGGCCCTGGACCATGCCATTGGTGGCCAAAGTGGACACCTACAGTTGTACAGTAGTGGGCAGCTCCCATCAGTTGACTTGGATAAATACATGTTCAGAGCTAACTGCATTGGTAACAGCCAAGTGCAAGCACTACTATAATTTTCTAGAAGACATCCTCTGATATGGATTTTTAATGGTGTGGGAGTGAGAGCGACAAGCTGCCCCCAAATCATGAAAAGATCAATTTGATCATATTAGCCGCTATGGAGTCTGTTCCCAGTAAGTGTGGACGATTGGCCGTGAAGTGTCCTCTGGTTGTGAAGTGGTCTCTGGGCAGCTCAGACTTTGGCAGAGAGACCCGGCATTGCACAGCTCGGCACAGCTTGCCATAGTTGACCGGCAGCCCGGGCAGATGGCCAGCAACCAAACAGCCCTATTAGCATTTGGTCTGGATTAAATCAAATGCCCGGCGGAGAGCTATCTGTGGAATGGCCCTGGAATGATGGTGGAAGAGGAGCAGTTGGAGCTGGTGTTGGGAGTAAGACTGGACATGGAGCCCGTAGAGTGGATGGTGCTGGTTTGGAACCGGTTCAGCAATTTTGAAGTGTGATAGTGAGGTTGGCTAGACTCCTGATAGACTGACTTGTAGGGACAGCCTCAACTGGCTGACCAAAAGATGTTTTCTTGTTTTACATTAAAGGCATTTAGCTGAAGAGCACATGTCATATTTGGAATAACTGTGGATTGAGTTGGTCTGATCAGGTCAGGCTCTTTTTTTTTTTTTTTAAATGTAATCAAGAGGTGACTTTTACACTGCCAAGTATAAGTTGAGAAGTCCCTCATTATCTCTAAATATGGAATATGACATTTTCTTTTTCAGAATAACCAGAGCTTTTTCAATATGAACAAATATTTGATGTGAATAGTTACATATAAAATGGATTCAATAAATGTAAAATGTAGGTTTTAATGTTTAATCAGTCAAAACTTTGAGGCTTTTGGTGTATCTCTCTAACCCAACCTAACCCTAACCCACTCACAGTAAATATATAATAATATAATACTATCTAGCATTAACCACAGTTACAGCATGCCATGCAGGTTAATTCCTGTGTCGATAAAAACACTGCTGAAGGCAGTGACATCGCTCCAGAGTTATTTTCTGCTCTCTAAGAAGACCCATATTTACACTTCTTGTTAGATGGTGAACTCTCTTGGGAAGTTGTTATTTTTATGGCAAAAAGTCAGTTAAAGTAGTTTAAAGAGCGAAAAGTC
Source organism: Spondyliosoma cantharus (assembly GCA_900302685.1). Taxonomy (NCBI): domain Eukaryota; kingdom Metazoa; phylum Chordata; class Actinopteri; order Spariformes; family Sparidae; genus Spondyliosoma; species Spondyliosoma cantharus. Next base: position 5,049 of record OMLP01045323.1, read on the forward strand.
CATATAGGGAGGATGTTTGGGATGGATGATTGGGTCAAACATTGCGTGATTGCATTTATAAAAACCCAAACCACGATGTCTACCTAAAGCTGACCACGCTGCGAGCGTATGACGAAGGTCCGGCACGCCTGTTGTTGGTATGCTGCACCAGTCATGTTGCTCTTGGAGCAGTGATGTATGTCGCTCTGGGAGCCGTTGGCAATCGACATATCTAGTCATTTAGGTGTGAGGATGTGATGAAGCTTGAGTGCTCAGACAAACTCGATTGAAGAGATCGCCCTGTCTGCAGAACATGCAGAGAGAACATCGCTGCAGAAGGGGCAACACTTTGAATCTTCCTAGTTGTCGCCGCTCACTACTGCTCAGTACTTTATAGTGGACAGAAGGGAAGCTAGCTTTAGCTCAATGCCTGTTTTGGGAAAATGTCATGGTTTGTCTAACTTGCATGTAAAAAAAAAAAAAAAAATACATATTCAGCTGCTGTGTGTTGTGTGTCTGCAGACTCGATTTGCCCATCACACAGGTTATAAATAGCATATAGTAATAGTTTTTCATTTTAAATGCAAATGTCCATGTAAAATAAAGTCCTACAGTGTGCCTTGGGCTGCATTTGAAGGAGACTTGCATATTATTTTCATTTTATCAAGACCATATGCAACCATGCAATGATTGAATGACTACAGTACATCTGAAACTGGAGTCTTCCAGTTTCCCTTTTTGAATGATGAATCGGCTGTAGCCTTTTGGTTGTGTTTAAATGCAGGCTTTTGGCCGAGGCACTGCCGAGACGAGCCGCCGCAACCGTCAGCTTTCGTCACCGTTGGTTCATTGATGTCGGTTTGGTGTATCCGAGGCCTTAAGACTCATTTGGAGAAAGGAGAAAGTCTAACGCAGATACTGCTTCCAGAAGCTGTTCCTTGAAATCCAACCCATGGAAATCACAAACAAAACAAGGAAAAAACAATACCTCCTGAAAACATATTCTATTTCCTGCTGAGAATAAGGGCAAGGCCACTCCAACAACTCAATGTACTGCTGGCTAGTAACAGTAGAGTAAACTTAAGGTATTTATTATAAAGGAAATATGTTGAGGGCTACTGCGAGGGCCAGAAAATCTTCAGTAATCTTCTATTTTAAATATTTTTTTTTACTCTCATAACTGGACCTAACTGAAAACAAAATTTGAACATGCTCATGAATCAGTAAACAGTCTTTTAAACATGAAACAGAACTGGCCCTTTTTTGTGAAAACACTGCAGCGTGGTCCTTTAACTCAAAAGATGCAGGAGAAAGAGAGAGGGGAGCCAAGAGAGACAAAGTGGGAAAGAGCTACATCGGGAGAAAGTCAGTGACCTGTCATGTTTTAGCTATCCCTTTACCACGTACACACACACACGAGGGCAACGTGCACGTTAATCTGAACTGATTGCATGTCCACTTACATAAATTATGGACTGTGATGGATGCATTATTTACTCAGTAGAATTAAAAAGGCATGCCAGGTTGCTGGATGCCATCACAACATCACGAAACACACACACACACACACACACACACACACACAGACTTTGAACAGAAAAGGGCACTAAAATGAGCATACATCCTCTTCACACTGCCCTCGACTCTCTCTCTCTCTCTTTTTTTAAATTTATTTCCGTTTGTCCTGTTGTCTGTCCGACCCAGATCTCTTCCTCCTCTCCTCTTCCTCGTCTTCCTCCTCTCCTTCCCTTGTCGGCTACCATTCCTACCCTTCTTTTTTCCAGCATTTTTCTGACTTTCTCCACCGGTCATGTGTGCATCTGTCCAAGCACTCAGCCATCTTTCCCTGCATCCTTCCTGCATTTCCTCAGTATATTCATTGTTTCTATTTTCACAGTTTTTGTTTCCTTCCTTTCTTTCGTTTTTCTTCGCTCTTTCAATCCTTCCTTGCTACCCCCTCTATCCATTCCTATTTACACTCTTTCCCCCATTTTATTTTCTCCTTTTTCCCCATCCTCCCATTCTTCCTTAAAAACACTGAACTTATCTGTCCTTCTCACATCCTTCTGTCATACTGCCTTTCTTCCTCACTCCCCTCCCCCCCTCTCCCCCAGTATCTTTTATATTCTCTCAATGGTTTTGATCAAACAACTGTTATTTTCTTGTTTTCCAATCTCTCCTTTCACTTCCTTCTTCTGTTTTTGTTTTCTTCTTCTCTCATTTAAAACCTGACTCACTCCACTTTTTTTTCTGTCCGTCAATCATTTCCTTTCTTTCCTACTGATCACTGGTTTCCCCCTCATTCTCAGGCAGGTCCAGTTGGCTTGTATGATATATCCTCTGTCTTCCACTTTCCTTCTTTTCTCTGCCTCCCGTCTGGATTTTACATCAATTGAGACAGGACCTGAAGGGAGTTCAGGAAGCAGGAGGAATAGATTACAGCAGTATAGTTTTGTGAAGAGGTACCCTCAAACAATAAGCAGAGGGATGGTTAAATGGTGGTAACTAATGCTAAAGGACAGATACCTGAGGGAATATACGTATGTGCATGCATGTTGCACAATTATTACACCACAACATTGAGCAAACATTTAATTTCTTATGGGGGACAGTTCAGCATATTTGATGGATTGACGTTCTTCCATGATTCTTGTAGTTTTCCTCATGTCTGCATGTTCTTATTGAAAGTGACCTTTGGAGAGAAAAGTGTCAGGTAAGGAAATAAATAATGTGATGGCATAGGAAGTGTCCTTTTTTTGTCATTTTTAAGGGCATTTATGAATGTTTATTCACAAGGTTCATTGGAGAGATCATTGGAAGGAGTTATGAGTTATACGTGTGTATATGAGTAAAAGATTTAAGTATCTGATATTTGAACTTGAGTATCAAAAGTAATTTTATGGAAAAAATTTATTTAGTATTAAATGTAGTATTAAAAGAAAATTATACGCATATAGCGGTACATGTATGTACATACTGTACACTATGGGTCGATTGATTATCAGCCTGCCACACTGGAAAACACATTTTTAATGAAATGATGTAAAGTCACGTAACTTTTTCTCTGATGCAGCAGAGTAACTAGTAACTTATCAAATCCATGTAGTGGAGTAAATCTATATATACAATTTATGCCTTGTGGAGTGGAAATATAAAGTAGCAGCATATGGAAAATATTCATCAAGGTACCTCAAAATTGTACTCAAGTATGAGTAAATGTTCTTGGTTACATTCCATCACCGAGGATTAGTGTGTTTACATTTGGTAAAGTTGGTTTATTTTTCATGGTCAAAATAAAAGAACACATAACACATCACGTTTTTGGTGATATAATTATAATAATACGAAATAACAATATGATTTCTAATAATGATGGTAAAAAAAAAAAAGCAAAGGTTCATGGGGTCTCTGACTAACACAGAAAGCATAAATTTAAAAAGCGAATAAACAAGTCACAGAAGCATGAAGAAGAGGCAACTGACTCCTTTTTATGCCTATATTATCACCGCTGTGGCTTTTTATTTTTGACAGAGTGAGTCAAGCACATTAGGGCGCAATTCACAGCAGTCAGGTCTTTCCTCTTTTTCCTCCCTTCAAGTCGGCGGCAAAGCCCAAATCAGTATGCAAAGTGTCACAGTGGGGCGGCTCCTTACAGCAAAACATTCAGAGCTTTGCTGGAACTTTTGGACACCGTGCGCCGCCTCCAGAGCCAAGAGGAAAGGCCTCTGAAACAGATAGAGAATAAAAAAAGCAAAAAAAAAAGAAGAAACAGAGAGAATATCACCAGAAAGGAGAAGTCTCCCCACGCACTTCCATCCAGCAGCCTCAATCTTGGCTACAGCACGGTCGACTTAACACCTAAATATAGAGCATGCCGGCTATTCATGTAGTGTTATTGCAACGCTAATGCCCACAATCGCGGATTTCGGTGGGGCTAGCCGGCCTTATAGTGCGGCCGCCGGCTCCTGAATATGCATGGTGCCGAGCAGGGAGAAGAGAGCGCCAGGCGAGACACAGAGGATTTGATGTTCAATAAAAGAGAAAGCCTTTGACATGGAATATGAGCGGGGCCCAGCCTCAATATAAAAGAACCAGGAGGGGAATTAGATGGTTGGAGAATTCCTTCAGAAATACAGACAGAGAGACAGAAAAGAGAGTTATGAGAAAAGGAAAAGGGGATATTTGAGTGTTTCTATGTGTGTGTGTGTGTGTGTGTGTGTGTGTGAGCGAGTGACAGAAAAGCAAGCAGAGACATACCGTACACACACTTTGAAAGTGGAAACATTCCTCCCTGCGCCCCTTTTGACAGAGTATGGATAATACAAACCTATGATACATCATAAGCAAGTCATTGAAAAGTCACTGCGGCGTCTCTTCTCCAACTCTTTTTAAAAGCTCCGCCGCTCCACTCCCCGCTCTCACGTGGCGAACCCACCAACTTTCTCCGAGCTTTACGCAGCTTTTAAAGATTACCTTTAAAATCATTGAGTCACTTAACAGGCTCTTTAAATTAGACAGGGCCTACGGGTCAGCCTCATTACAGATGCCATTAGCAACCATGCACCGAGGCTGTACGAGGAAATAGTTGTTAAAGGGGCCGATAAGTGATAGCGGGTAATCCTCATAAAGATGAATCCTAACTAAATGGCCGCAAATGAGACGTTTATTCATTCTAGTGGTCTCGCACCGAGCTGGAGAAGGAGGAGACATGTGTTGCATGTTAACATCGATAAATCACAACGATGTTAGCGAGTATAAGATATAGAGATTTTTACAGTAGTACAGTAGGTTGCTTTACAGCAGTTTCAACACTGCATCACGTTGGGTTTAGAACTAATACGAAATTCCAAAACAGAGAAATACATGGACACGGGTGGATGAAGACCTTTACAAAATGACCTCGATTGATGCGTAAGATAGTCGCCCAAGACGCTGCTGCTGCTTTTCAATGCATACTGTACGTGCAGAGTAAATAACAAGCTTTAAAGCTCTGATATAAACTGCTTCACGGCAGAGTAATGATCTTTTAAATTCCAACACAGTGAGCAGGACGGTATATGAATATGCACAGGACTCACCCTGGAAATGAAACCAGTTAGTCACATACAGACATAACAAGTTAAGGTAACAAGTTAGATTAGTACTGTAGTCATTTTAACCCCAACCACTATGTCTCCCAACCTCAAGCTTTAGTAACTTAACTTAATGCTACGACCGTCATGTTGTTTTTTGGGAGTCACTTGCAATCTACTTATTGAGTTGTTCCGGTATGACAGTGTTAAGTGACGTTTGAGTTTTTGGCATAATGAAAAAGGGTTAAAAGAGCAGTGAAAAACATGTGAAAGTGGAGGAGGAGACACCAGGGTTGATGGGAAATAAGAAACTAGAACGGTGCTCAGTAGAGTTCCTGCTACCACCAAGGCCCAACAGTGCATGTACCAGACACCAAAATACCTCTGAGTAGGTACAAACTTGGCTCAGAAAATCAACCGACAAAAGGAAGTGGGTGAAGATGTAACCTCAGAGGTGGTGATGGGTAAATGGCATTAAATTAAGGTTTTTGGAATAATAAACCTTGTTGACAGTTTATACACTTTAGTTGAGTTTGTTATTCTTATTATAATTAAAAACAAATTCATCAAGTTTAACTAACATATTTGTTGTCAAACCTTAACTGAGATTTTTGTTGCTTTATCAAGATTAATACATACTTTTATCATGCCTGTACTGGCAGTTAACTATTCACCTGTCAACAGTCGGTCAGCTGTGCTTTCAGCAGCCACTGGATCTAAAGCAAGAACAAAATCTTATTAAGGTTAAATTCTTTATTATGCACTTATTAACAGGGTTTTTTTTAGTTTTTCTTAAGATTACAAGGCATGCAGCAAGGGACTTAAAAATAATCAGACTTGGTACTTAATAAGTAGATTTATATTGTAACCAAATAACTGACGCTTATTACAAGGACCTTAGTATGACATGTTACACAATGACGTAATTGGTGCTGTCAGTTGGCACAGTACAGTGAAACCCTGGTACGTTTTTCCTGATCACCTGTTTATCGAGGAATTTGTAAAAAAAAAAAAACGTCAAGGTCCAGTTTGTCATCTGCCAAATCATGACAAGGATATACAATGAAGATCGCCTAATCGGACACAATGACCATCTTAAATGACACAATCACTGCGTGGTTTCATCCGAGCAGCTACATCATAGGGTAAAATGTTCTATATAATGCAGGAAAAAAAACAAGGCAGGTAGTGTGTTAAAAAGAGAGGGATACTACTTCACCGCGGGATGAGACCGTTGCTGAATAATGAACACATGGCAACGTATATTATACTAGTCACATGGGCTGATGAGGGAGCGGCATTGACATTCATGCTCAGATTTACGTACACCCTGTATAATGCACAGTCACGGAAGCAGAATGAGAGACATTTCCTCATGCCTGTTGGGGATGCCATGCGTGTACTTTGGTTGGGGCAAGTTCCATACTAAGTGTGTTTTCCATTGCAATTAAGGCTTTGGCCTGATCCCTTCTGACACGGTAATTGTTATTTCAAACACAGATTAATAAATCATGGACATCTAGTTAAGAATTAAAATAGGTCTCCACCAGTGCTGCAGCCCGGACTAACCTCCGCAGCCCAGTCCCTGTACGCACACACACACACACACACACACACACACACACACACACACACACAGTATCTCTATGTGTTCTCATATGCACCTTTACATAGGCAAACATACACATACTGCAAATAATCTGGCTGCGTATGCATTCACATTAAATATGCATAAATACAGTACGTGCGTATGTACCATGCAGACATACAAATGTACATTTGGATTCATGAAATGTAAATTTGTGAGCGTGTTTGGATACAAGGAAAAAACATATTCACCTGTGCGTTTTTTCAGTCACGTTCCCGCATCTGCTGACAAATTCAAATGACTTCTAAATGGGAAGAATGTTCACCTGATGCTAATTATCAAGAATTTGCATAATTGCATCTCCCTTGAATGGCATATCAGGCAACAGAGAACATTTATATTACTGAAATGTGGACCCAATTCCACTGGAAATTGTGACAAAAAAATTGATTTCAATGATGTCGAACCTAAGTGAATATTAACAACGAGGCTACAACGAAAAGCATTCCATTGGGACGAAAAAGAGAACACGTGGAGGAAGGAGGTCACAGAAAAGGTGCAGAGAGGAATTTCAGGGGGATTACTGGAGCCTATCCCAGTTACTCGATGGGCGAAGGCCAGGGTACATTCCTGAATGAGTCGCCAGCTCATTGTAGGACCTTACTGATGGTAGAGGCTGCCACACATGGTGTCAACTGCACATCAGGAGCAATTTTGGGGTTCAGTATCTTGCTCAAGGACACTTCGGCATGTAACTCAGTCCCGCCCAGGGGAGCCTGGATTTGAACCAGCGGCCCTATATATTTTTTTTTATTTTATTTTTTATCAAAATGTATGCATTATTACAAATGAATAAAAAAACAAAATACAAAAAAAACAACTATGAGAAAAATCCTGGAGCGGTCCCTTTCTCAGGACCAGCACCAACAGTTAATGGGGTCTGTTCTGGTTCAAGACCCATATTCCGTCCAAGTTTTGTGGAGATCTGTTCAGTAGTTTTTGTGTTATCCTGCTGACAAGCCAACAAAGAAACCAACCAACAAATGGACGCAGGTGAAAACATTACCTCCTTGGCGGGGGTGGAGATACAATTTTTTAAAATGGTTCAGTAAAATGTAAACAGCAAAGCAGCATTGAGGCCAGACATGGAGATCTGCAAACAGCTGATTGACATTTCAGTGCCATGTCACTGAAGGTGTGTTGGTCTTTGGTTGGTCATTCACCAGCTGATGGGTACAGAGCAGTAACAGACTGACCAAATGCAACGATGGTTTTCAACTCGCCGACACTTGTCCATGCACTCGTATCTCGCGTCTGCAGCCGGCGCGTTTATGTGGGTGGGGTTTGAGAAAAATTAAACGGCACTCATTTGTGAGGTTGTTCAGGCATGGGATTTTTCCTTGAATGGCACCATAATTTCATCAGCTACGTGACAATCTTCAGGAGGTATGCAAATAAATCATCATCACACACACTTAGGTTGTCCAGACAGTGAATCAGTGTCAGCAATTTCAGAAATGTATCTCAAGACATCACAAACGTTCGGGTGCTTAATTTCCCTGGCAAATCGTTTTTCCTCTACAATTTCATCAGTAAAGAACTTTGAAATACACGCATGGCATCAAGTGTCAGCTTCCTCAACATGTTCATCAAATTCAACGACTGGAGGTCCATAATGCACTTTTCTCCACCTGTATTCTTAACTTTTTCACTTTACTCCTGGTCGTCTCCTGTTTTGGGTTTTCCTCTTCTGGGCTTGTCCGGTCTACACTTTCATCTTGCAGTGCTGGGCCATCCTCTCCTCCTGCGATAGTCTGATCAACACATTCATCTCATAAGTCACACCACAGCGAATATTAGAAGAGCAGGTTGGATATACAAAAAACATACTGTGTAATAATTCCCATTATTGTTATTAATATTATCAATATGTTTTTTAATGACATTTCAATTCTTGATTAGACAACTGCCAAGAAAGTGAAACCAGTGGATGCTGTGTGTTTAACGTGAGCTCTGCCATGTTCGTGGCGACTAGACCACATATTTTAAGCCAAACATGAACTTCTAACCCTAACCAGATGTTTTTTGTGCCTAAACCCAACCCGACTCAAGCACTGCGATATTACAGCATAAAATTGAAATAAAATCTAAGTTGAAAAAAGAAAACAACATAAAATTGAATAGAAGTTGAAGTTGCCACATAAAGACTTGTACATGTCTGACATTGACAAAAACTATCTGGCAATTGGGTTGAAGATTCCCCCAACTTTATGGAAAGGCAATAGTAGACTTTACGTTAAAACGTTTGAGCCCACTTGAACCTAAACTTGAACATTCAAACATCAATATTAACATACTGTTGGTTGTCGTATTTATTTATTCTGCTGCTTGTGTTAATTTAGCTTATAATGGACACAGCACGATTTTTCTGATAAAGAATTTACAATCAGTTCAGTGTCAGTTGCTTCAATAAAATACATATTTATATTAAAATATTAGTAACAATAACAATGTTGCTTCGCACAATAACATTCTCAAAATGATCAAATATTTACCTACAGAAAATGGCGGAGTCACTATTCAAAGACAGAATCAGGATATTGTCTGATTGAAACACTTCACTTCAGGTTTTATATATTCTACTATTACTAAAATGCTTATCTGACTGACAGAGTTTGATATCTAATGTCTAAAATCCACAGTAAATTGTTCTGTCAAGTTTGTGATGTTTCCTGATGGAATGTTGTGTTTGATAGGCTGTAAGGCGTGTAAGAATTTTTAATTTGTGCGACGTCAGTTGCACTTTTTTCCATTTCAGCCAGAGGAGTAAAGGACTTCTAAAATAACTGAAGTCTCCCAAGATGCCAAAATATTCTAGATTTATTGGGAAGAGACGATGACAATCTACACATGAAACACCCTATACGCAAGCACAAATAGTAAACACTCCAGTCGCAAGCAAATATATAATACGTACACACAGCATCGGAGCAGATACACACTTACACACACACACCACTTACACACACTCACTCACTCAGATAGCGTGGCTGTGTTTACCATAGGCACTTAAGACACGCAGTACATCAAAATAAATAGGAGCTGAGGGGGAAGAGAAGGGAGAGAAACAAGCTGGGGAATCTGCATAATAAATGCAGGAGACACTCTCCATGCTGACCCTCTGTCTCTGACTCCTCCTCCACCTTCATGTCCCTTTTTATCCCATCTCTAATACTGCACCCTCTGTTTTCCACTTCATCCTCACTCATGTTCTTTTTCCCTCTCTCTTCCTTTCTGTCTTTCTTTTTCCGTCACCATCCACTCCGCCATTCATCTCTAATCCCTTCCTCGTTCCTCTATCCATTCCTGCTCTCCTCCACACTTCGTCCATCTCCTCCTCGCTCATGCTGTCCTCCTGTGAACTCTTCCTCCCTTCATCTCCGCCTCCATCGCTCCACTCTTTGTACATGTGAGGACCGGGAGAGTCCTGGCCCAATACAAAATTTATGCTGAATAATGTGTTTGGTGGCCACATTGTAGGCTGTCTTCTCTGTACTGCCCCCCCCCCAAAAAAAAAAAAACAGAAACACACACACACACACACACACACACACATACAGAATCTCCTGTGGTCGACACAGAGCACTTTAGCTATCACTGTGGATTAGCCTGAGACCTGTAATGAACCTTTAAGTATGCCAGGGCCCTTTTAAGCCATTCACACAAACACACACACACACACACACACACAAAGAAAATCACACAAGGACACATGAACACACACGGGCCAAAGCTTAAAATACTCGCACCATGTACACACACATATGTGAGGTTGTGTACGTTATTGTGTGGATAAGATGCCAATTTGCGTGGAGAGATCTACATAAATAGAATTATACGTCGCATTTGGTCGCGCACATTGGCACGGATACACACACAGACACACACACACTTTATCTTTATCAGAGGGCCACAAAAGATGGTCAGCTTTGAAAAATTCACACGCTAAATATATCATATTCGGCACACACGAACACGCACATGAGTGTAAATAAACACAAACGCATAAAGGCCACACGCTCACACTTTCTGCATAGTGTAAGTACACTTCTGTTGATCTAAATATAATGTCTGATATTTTTTTAAACAGCTCTCTCTCTCTCTCTCTCTCTCTCTCTCTCTCTCTCTCTCCATCCACTCGCCTGGACACGAGCTTCCCGAGCAGCCGAGGATGGCAGGTAGGAGGAGGGGATGTGGATTGGAGGGGCTGAGGGGAAAGGCGAGAGAGGCTCTCAAGTGCACTCTGTGCACACTGTACTTTCCTTTTTTCGATTGGATTCAGCGCAGAGAAGTATAGATGACACAGCAGAGCGCGGAGGGCATGAGGAGAAAGAGCGAAGGTGGATCAAAGAAGCTACGGCTCGAAAAAAAGACCTAGAGGGCTGACTGTTTCTCTTTGGTGGTGATACATGAGGTTTACTGCAGCTCGATGAGCGGTAGGTGCGGGAAGATCAATGCAAAAATACAGATACTACGAATACTATGTACTCTTCTTTGTAGATCGATTCAAGCGTCAATAGGGTCGATAGAAAGGGATCAGTTTCAGTTTGTCTTTGCTTCTCCGCTGCTGTTGCGTCAAATGCACTATTTGCGCTTCAGCCCTGGTCTGGAGGTGTTCACCGGGTGGCTGCTACTAAGTTACTTGGGCAGGAAATGCGGCTATCTACCCAGCAATTGAAGGACATGAGAAAATACTTTTTCAATAATGTGATAAGCACTCAAACATCGATGTTTACTTTGTGGGAACTTTAAGAATATAAAAACAAGCTTCTTCTAGTGGAAAATGTTTTGTCCTTCTCTGGCGACGGAGGAAAAACTGAAGGACGTCCACTCTTTATCTTAGATCATAGAGACACTGTCAATACAAATGCAGCTGTATAGGCCTCATGACATCAGTGGCACATAGCACAAAGGACGCTCGCATTAGATCACAAACTTGGATCTCTGTGACACCAATCACTATCCTCAGAATCAAGTGTCCTTTTACCAGCACAGCTCCTTGGAAGCTAAAAAGAAAATAATTTTTCAACCAGGGCTCGCCGTTGTATTTCTAGCTGACAATACCAAGGCTGTTTGATGCTTGTTTGTGAGTGCTGCAACATAGAATAAACACGTTCACAAACCGTGCATAACAACACTCAATGGTCCTTTTTCTGTGAGCTGGTGTGAGCCACCGTTTCGTGGCTGAGCATTTGCCGCCCCTCATGTTTCCGCTTCACAACAACATCCCAGCTGAGAGAGGCAAATCCAGCAGGGCAGACATGTGGCTAACTTATTATGAAGATGATGAGGACCACATTGAAAGTCGCTGTATTCTATGGCACTGTGCTTGACTTGATGCACCTGTGAGCCATGAATTTGGGAGGTAGGTGAGCCCACTAATTAAAAGTGGTATCCACATACTATTGGCCAGTTTTTAAGAATGCTTCATTAAGGCTCATTTATGCTTAACCTTAGGTACTGATACAGATGTAGCCCTTTGTCCTTACGCTCCGTTTATTATGTTTGTTTGCACACTTTCTGAGGCAGTGTTGCCAATAGTTTACGGTCTACAGTTGCGGATGAAAGGGAGTAGTACCACAGGGAATCATGAGGGGGCAGTGTAGCCAAAGTGAGACAACCATAAGACACAACAAAGAAGTCTGAGGGCAAATGAACCTTTAGGAGATTGAAGTTGTTTAAATGTACTGTTTTTTTTGTTGCTTTTTTTCATGATTTTCCCTGACCACCACTTGTGGTGAAACTGAGGGGCCTTGATTGCTCATCGCAGGTATAGTTACAGTATTCATAACATTAGACGTGGGGGATTTGCATTGTTCACGTTGCACGTTGATGTGCCTCTTGGAGTCACGGTGGAGTGATAGATTTGTAGAAACAGAAGTGTATCTATGACACTACAACATGGATAAACAGGCAGACAACACATTTCTATGAGCCTTAACTAGACTAAATCTAGATTAAAAGACTAATTCAGTTTGGAGTTCTTCACGGGTCTTCTCAGTTCCTAGTATTAGAGATATGACTGATCCACTCCTTGGAGTTAAAATGATTTTCACTCTAATCAGGCCCAGTGGGGTCCCATCATTACTGTGTATGTCTACTACCTGGATTATTCAACCCCCAAATTAAGGGCCTGTTTATATAAATCCTGATGTGTTTATACAGTATATGCCTGCACTTTTGCACCAATAAAATGTGCTTGATATAGTTCCTTTTAGTACTAGTCTCAAAATGGTATGACCCATACCTCTCTACCTATCTCATGAGTTTACTACAGTAGTCTCACCATCTGACAGTGTCTCCAGCTGACCCCATTAAGAAAGTTGCTTGAACGTGCACAAACACACGTGTGTGGTGTTCATGAGTGCGTTGCCTGTGGAGAGTGTTGGGGTGGATCAAAAGGGCCCAGAAATGTGTTTTGGCTGGCCATGACAGATCAGTGGGCGACAATCCACAAAGCGGCCACCGAGGACCCCCGCGGATGACCCCGCATCAAGACTGAATGCGACCCCCTAATCCAGTGTGTCACCTCACAAACCTGGACCCTTCACCTCCCAATGGAGAGATGAATCAAAGAGAAAGGGGGCCTCTTGCTGCCCTCGCTCCTGGTGAAAATACAACAGTGGAGAGCGGCGAGATGACCTTATAAGAAGTAGCAGATGAGATCAGATAGTGAGATGACAGGTCAGTGAAAGTGGAGGAGGTAAAAGTAAAAAAAAGATTAGGCGAGGGGAAAGAAGTGGGGCAACGCAGAGGGAGTGAGGGCAAACAGTGAGTGCACAGCCATGTAGTGTGGAGAGTGGGGACTGAGAAGGATTAAGTGGTCATGCCAGGCTTCTGTCTGTATGTGTGTGTGTGTGTGTGTGTGTGTGTGTGTGTGTGTGTCTAGTTGAGCAATAGAGAGGCTCCAAAGGGGTTATATGGATGTTACTAAACACAGTTCATGTACTCTACAGGGGTTGACTATGGACACAGAAACACGTTTGTCTCCTTGTACTCACAGGAACATTACATTAATTACATCAATTTAAACTTTATTGAAATATCCCCCAAATGTTTGGACTATCTCTTTTGGCAGCAGGCTAAGCGAAGTACTGCAGGCACCCTTGTTTCCTCCAGACTCCTGGGGAGTCCGAAAGGTGTTCCCAGGTCAGGAAAGATCTATAATCCCTGCCGTGTGGGGCAGGCAGGCAGGATTAGACTCATGCTACGAGCAATTCATGATGTGCTTCCATCTCCCCAAAATTATTTAGCAAATATGGTGGAGGATCCATTATATCTTTTATGTTCAGGTACAGCTTGAATTTGGCACATCCTGTCAGGGTGTAAAACTGAGAGTAAGCGCTTATGAGTGAACTCACTGGATGCCAAAACGAAACAGGTTATTTTGTTTTTTAAGTGTAACCAGGTGAACAAGAGACCAAGACTGTTTCCAGACTGTTAAGACAGTGTTTTATTATTTTGTATGAGATTATTACTGTATTAGCAGTTTCTTTTGTTTAACTGACACTGTCACTTTAAGAGCAGCGCAGCGGTAGGTTGCATGAGATTGCGGGGGATCATGGGAGGTCACGGAGTTCCCGGGGCAGAGTTAGTGACCCGGAAGTAGCAGTAGAGACAGACAGACTACTGAGGTGTGTATTTTGATATCGCGTGATATAAACATCCCTATTAACAACAATAAAGCACAAGAATGGTTGCTAATATCAGCACATGAGATGATGATTAAGCTAACTGATTAAAGTTTGCTGTAGATTGATAACACGAGTCAGGTGTGCGATACCGCCGACACGCTGTGGACAAAACTGAACAGCGGGGTCGGCGTGAGTGGCATTTAAGTACATTTATGAACAATATCATCACTGTATGTTGTTTACATGACTGTTTGCACAAACTGTGTCCATTCTTATGTGTTTGATGAATTTAGAGGGGAGATCGCGCATTGAGGTCAAGGTGTGTGTCTTAACGTGCAAGCTGCACACTAGAGTGAGAGTGAGTTTAAGACTTCACAAAATGCATTTTAAGCTCTTGCAAGAATGTTTACTTAACAATGTGTTTTGTCCGTGAGAGCAATTTACAGTATGTTTTCTGTGAACTAAAGAATATGCTGTAATGTGACTATGGCTTATGTGGCTGGGAAAATGTATTTATTTTGTGTTTGTTTTATTTTATTTGTTCAGAAAGAGCCACTACTGTTGTCTAGAGTTGTCTAGTCGAGTCTGAAGTGACCTGTAACTAGAACAGATGTCCAGGAAACAGAGATAAATATTTGAAGTTCATAAGCTAACGGAGGTTTACCTTCAGGGTGACATACAGTGAGGGAGAGTGTTTTTTTTTTTTTTTTTGTAATGATTACCTCAAATCCTCAAAATTGCAGTGTTAATGCTGTTTCTTTTATAAGTTGCAGTCAGGGAATAAAAGACCCACAAATAATTATTATACTGTGTCCGGTCTCCTCATTCATGACCTGGCCACACAAGTAAATGTGAAAAACTTCATGCAGCAAGCAAGTCCGACCAGGCATGATGTAGGGCAGTTAAAGGCGTTAAATGAGTTACTAGAAAATAGACTTAGTAAAACAGCTAGTTACCATTTACCTAGATTCTGTTTGGCGAGTCATTTTTAATTAAAGTAAGTGTAAGTGTAAGGGGGAGATGAGAGGTGGAATTACTGGAGTAGAAAAAGTTATTTTAGATGGGACACAGGTTCTGTAAAAATCGGGGGAGAGCACACGAACAGTGACCAGACGAAAGAGAGGACGGGAAACAGTTGATGCTGGAAGGGTTTTAAAACTAAGTTCTAAAATGTGAGCTACACACGTTAAAATAGTCCATTAACAACAGGAAGGTAAAAGTCTATCGTGACAGCCAGATCAGGTACAATGGCGGCTCAGAGGTGGTGGAGATCTGCCGCTGCGGCAGGTGCTACAGGTGCCTCAGCTGCTCCCCTCAGTCAGCGTCCCGGAAGTCACCTATAAATAAAAACTCATGGCCAATCGGGGGTCCACACAACACCCGGACTACAGTGCAGCGGACACAAACACACACCAGAGCATTACTATGGCCCGAAGGGGATACTTACTCGCTCTGCCGCTGTGAGTACGTCACGTTGTAACGCTCTGGGTTTTTCTTTCGTTTGGCCGGTGCTCGCGCTGTCTTGCCTCGTCTCCAGCCCACTCGCCATCTCCTGATCTCTTACTTTCATCTCCTCGTGCCTCTCTGGCGTGTTAGCACGCTCGTCTCCTAAAGTCCGTGCCTCTCTCGCCTATATGTCCCGTGATGTCATTCTTACTTCCGCGCCAGACACTCTCTCCTCCTTCAAGACAATAAATAAAGCTATTAAAAGCACAACACAAATAAAAGCATGCAATCATGAAACTCAATAAAATATAAAACCCAAGTAAAAAAAAGTACAACCAAGGTAAAACAGTCTTACTGCCCTGTGACATAAGAGGGCAGAGCCTAAAGCAAGCAGTAAAAAAAAACACGGCCAACACTGCAGCCAGTTAAAGTGAGTGACTGAGGCCAGAAGAGAGGTGAGGTGAGGTGATTAGGGCAACTAGGACAATACAGATATTCTATAGACAGAAGTGTATGTTGTAGTTACTACAAGGAGGCTACTGGGCTACTGGGATGAGGTGGCTGAAGAAGCTTGCTTGGGTTGTTTGGTGGATTGAGCAGCTAAATCGATGATTGGCTGATTTTGGATGAACAGGTTGTTGGCTAATGGTGTTAGCTGCAACTAATGAATAGTTTCATTATCAATAACTTTTAGTTTCCAGTGAAATCGATTAGTCATTTAATCTATGGCGAAAAAATGTGCAAAATGCTCATCAGAAGTTCCAAGAACCCAACGTTTGCTTAATTTGTCCAACCGACAGTCAGAAACGTGGAGACTCATTCATTCAGTCATCACCACATACTGTCATAAATGACAAGGACAAAGGGGCAAATCCTGACATTCAAGAAGTTGGAACCAGCGAACGTCTGACATTTTTGCATGGAAAATGACTACTCGTGAAACATTGATCAGAATACTTGTCAATTAATTTTCTTTCAATCGACTTACCAAGTTATCTTCTAATACCACAAAGGGTTGTGTTGAGTGTGTGGATGCAGGTAAAGAGGTGGGTGCCCTACTGTGAGAGCTGAAGGGTTGTCCCGTGAATTGACGATGACACTGCTTGATACCTGATGCATGGCCTCGTAAAAGGTCGAAACATGTTTTAACGTAAACACTTTGTCTCCAGAAAAAATGTGTACTGTGTACTGATCAGTGTTAGGGAGTTATTAACCCCCCCTGAAGGACCTTCTCAGTAAAGCCGTGTTGTCACCCATAAAGCCCAAGCACAAGGCAACATCTTTATATAAACAAAGTGGACAAAGTAACATTTTTTACCCATCGTGGCTGTGGGGATTCTTTATGAACTGTTATTATTGAGAGGTCAGGTTCCTTGAACCAACCTATTGAGAGGGCTCTCCAATGACAAATTGTGGTAAACAGTTTCTTCTACCCTGACAGTTAAAATGAAGGGATACATGTGGCGTAGACTGCTACATAATGTACAGTTCTGTACAGTATGGTGATGCATTATCAATAACATGGAGGCAGTGGGTTTCTTAATGACTTTAAGGAAAAATATTAAACTATTGGGCATCCTAGTCATACAACAATTATTCCAGCTTCAAAAAGAAAAAAAAAAAACATTGTTTTTCTGAATAATGTGAAGTTAAGAATAGTGAACCCTGAACTACAAGACACAAGTGTGTCCACAATCATAAACATGCATGCATACCAACAATAATGGGAACAATGCTTTGATTTTATAACATGGGTAGTAGATTTCCAGTTTTCAGGGAATTTATTGTTATGCTTTGTCAACAGACTTCAATCTATGTTTGATGTGTAGCCCTGGTTCTGTGGTATGTCTTAATGTTTGCATCTTCCACAAATAATGTCTATAATGTATTTTGTTCGCATGTGGACACATGTCAAACACCTGGGGCTATGTATTAAGGACCGAGGTTGGAGCATGGTGCACATCATTCCATAGAAAAGGGGCAGACCCCACAGGCACATTATTCTCACCCTGTAGATACAGTTTATAATGTCTTTGTGCATCTGGAGGAACTCCTGATGATATGATTAGGTCATCTCATCATAGGCTTCAGACCAACAGAGCGTGGATCTACAGTCTGTTCATTGTATGGAGATAGGTCACTGGCATTTAATGGATGGATCTAATGAAACAACCCTATCTCTAAGATTATTTTAATATGAAATTATTTTTTTACAAAAAGAGATGTGATTCAAAGAAAATGTAATGCCAAAGATATAACTCTTTGAAATGAAAATAAAAGGGAAATATAATTAATAACATATTTGGCTAAGTGTATTTGTGACAATGTATTTCATTCAATTTTTGCAAGCTATCATATTGTGTAATACAACATCTGCTCATAGTGACAAAGCATTGGTTACCTTTTTATGGTTTTGTTTGGATCCCAGCAGCCCTTGGTTATGGCAAGGGAAATATCCTGGCCATTCTCAACAGAAAAAAACAAGCAAACCAGCATGTAGGTTGGCTGTGAAAGCTGCTTAATACAAAACATACAGCAACCTCTAGTGGCCAAAGCAATTATTACAGAAGCAGTAGAGGATGTCAGGTGAGTCCGTACAGGGCGAAAGTTGAGGATGGATAGTTCAGATCAAGCACAGGCTTTCCAACAGTCCAATGTGAAAATGAACAGTGATTTTTTTTAACTTACTAATGTAAGGTAACATAGGTATGTTCCTATTTTCATATGTCTAACCAAGTAGTTATCTTGCCTAAACCCGACCAAACTGCATGTGTACGACACAGACTCTCATGTTGTTGAAATACAAAGGATGTAATGGAAAGATCACCCCCTGGTTAAATTCAGATTATGGCATTGACAAGACACAGCATGTTTATTAACATTTAACTGAAACCACATTCACTCCCCTATCCTTAACCAATTGTTTTAGTTGCCTAAACCATGCACATCTAGGAATACGATGTTGCTCAGTTAGAAAGTGTCTGAAACTGACCAATCAAAAGTCTTTCAGGGCCTGTTCAACTTTTAAAAAATGTTTCTCTCATAGGGAAGTTTCTGTGGAACCAACAGACGTGCTTGTCCAGAATGTACTCCCGGGCAAAAACTTGAACATAAACCTTTGAATAGACACATGGTTTTCATCCTCAGCATCAATATAACACATTCTTAGTGTTAGTTAGTTAGTTAAGTTAGTTAGTTAGTTAGTTAGTTAGTTGGTGAGAAGATTGTGAGGATAAAACGTCTGAAAATGATCTTTTCAATAACACAACATGATGTGTAACCACTCTGAAGGAGTGGAGATAAAAGAGTGTTTGTACTGCACAGCCTTGAGAGGTTTGCTGTCATTCATTCTTGTTTGGCAATATGAGTCTTTCATATAAAAGAAGTTATTAAATCTATATCTTTTTGAAAGAGGCACATCTACGCATCGCATACTTTGCTGCGTGTTGTATTTGCAGAGGCAACTGGTTGCGGGAGTGAAGCCTCCAGGTGTTAGCAGCTGATTGGAGGACATGTGTGAGTGTGTCCGTCTAATTCACATGGACACTATAATCAATAAATTTGATGAAGTGTCTGTGGTCTGCAGGAATACTTTAAATATGTTGCCATGGTTACGCTCAACACACGCACTCACAAACGCACACAAACACTCAAAGAAAATCTATTTGAAAAGGAACATATGCTCGGTTCCTGAGTGCAGGCAAATTAAATAGTCTCATATATGCACACGCACACATACACGCACCTCCCCACCTACACAATATTACGTACATTACGTTTCAACTTATGCACGGTGCAGCCTTCTCGGACACTGAAATAACTTTCTGCACAGAGACACCCGCACACACACACACGCGGGTGCGCAAACACACATATTGCTGTGACCCCAGAGAGCGAGCCAGCTGTGTGTGTGCTGGAGCAGTAACCCCAGCTTTAATTATAAATCAATGGGCCAACTGTAAACGCACACAGAGTGCATCTCTGGCACACATGACTTCTCCCATGCATGTCAACCTCCATAGGGTATATAAGCCATTTAAAGTGTCGGGGCCCCTACAATATTCATGGCTGATTATAACAGATGGTAGACGCACATGGAGCAACACACTGCACTGATACAGGACAATGATACAAACAGAGACCGATAGAGGAGTGAAGGGTTAGGGCCGGGGATCATAAACTGATGACGACTGCTACCAGACCACAAGTCGATTCAGTAACCACGGCTTTAACTTGCTCACTAGAGAAAATCATGGATGTTAATGAATATTTTCAGTCACATTGAAGCCATATAAACCTTCAAAAACTATCAGACAATAATTTGGCAGCACCCCCGTAACTCCTTGTACCCCCTCAGGGCCGTCAACCCCCTGTTGAAGACCCAGGTATTACTGCATGGCCAATTTTTTGGTGTACTGCCATGTTGAAAACTTATCTGCCTGTTCTTTTTTTCCGATTCTGGTCATAATAATCATCTCTAGCAGCCTTTAGTAGACTTGCCTGCACTTGTTGCATCCATTCATCTAAGGGTTAAACTAGTTTTATTTTTTGATTCAGATTTTACATATAAATTCTGGTTAGGATTTAAGCATCTTGAGGAATGTTGAAGCCAAATAACTTTCTAGCACATAGAGCACTATGCATTATGTTTTAATACATTTATGGTTTGTTTACTTTGGGGCATCCAAGAGAGCAAATTTCAGCATTTCTGTCTCACTCACACATACAATGTAAATAAAGACTTTTTTTTTTTTCTTTTCATTACTAATAAAGTGATCTGTGTTTTTCTACCTAACAAACACTGACACAATACTGACTCAAAAGAATGGAAAGAAGAAGGAAAAAAAGACAAAATGGAAATCAGTCTTCAGTCAGTTCAAAAATGCTTTAAGCTTTCACGAACAAACCAAAAACAACATTTTCTGCAACATCTGGGGTGATTATTATGTGGTGGAAAACACATGTATCGGAGTGAAGCACTCCAGGAACTACACAGAGAAAGCGGAGGAAACAGCAATAAATTCTGTGCAACTCCTCAGCTGTTTCCTGTCATAAAGTAATTATGTTCATTCATTTTGATATGCTGAAACTGAATTGAAGGCCGAGGGAAAACTACTTTGTTGCAATGGAGCGCAATGTTGGAGTGCTTCGTATGAATACTAATGTGTGTTTGTAGTGCCGTGACACTTGCGTCTATGATACCTGTATTACACTTTCAGAAATAAATAACTGACAGATGGTAATTAAACAAACTATGTACGTTCTAGTTTTAATTTACACCTGTATGATTTTTATTTCACAGAATTGTATTGTTTTCATACTTTTAATACTTATTCTTATATTTTTTATCTTCCTACTTTGATGCCATTATTTTAAAACAGCCTAGTAAGCAAAGTTTTTTATCTGACGCTGAGAATGTAAGATTGCACACTACTTGCACACCAAACAAACGTTTAAATGTGATCGTCATAGTTGAACGGCAGTTGACAGCGATTTTCAACTACAGATGTCAAAGTATGCAGCGTGTCCACATGTCAACACTTCGCACACATCAATCATGCATACAGGAACATGCATCCAACCGCCCTCTCTGTAACCTCCACATATGCAGCTTGGTTTAAAGCAACAGTAGACATCAGCAGGGCAGGAAGGATATAGGGAGCGAGTGGTTAGGGAAGGAGGTGAAGCGAGGGAGGGCGATCAAGTGGCTCTACAAATTATATATAACTACTCGTGCAATTATGGGTCTATATCACTAAGTGCAGTCTGTCACAATAGCGAAGGCTTGACGAGTGGAAGTCTGAGACAACACCGTGTGGATCATGCATTGGAGGGAGGGCAAGGAGAAAGAGAGGGTGAGGTAAAATCAGAAAAACAAAAATAAATTAATGTTTAGCAGTCTTTATGGAAATAGGGACGGAATATCATGAGCATCCGTTGTTATGGAAAAGTGGCAGAGCAGTGCATGCATTAGAAAATAACCGCATGCAGTCATCTAACTGATTCTGCTCCTAACGTGTGTTCATGCAGCGCCGGTTCTTTGCCAGCAGAGGCGACGTGACAATTACTGGCAGGAGTGGCGTCTTCTATATATGCATTTGTGCGCAATTATATATGGAATATATGCTCCATCAGATCCACCTGAGATGGACAGCGGAAATGTGTGCAAGGCATTCATAAAACATCATAAGGCTAAAAGTAGCTCTTGGTCTTGGTTGTCATCCCACAATCCACCCTGTTTGGTGCAAATAAACCCTTAACTCACAGAGTAAGATGGGGAACTATTTTGACACCATTTTTACCCACCACAGTTGTCCTGTCCCTCTGCTGCTTAATACCTCTGTGACAGGGTCAGTTTTTAGGGTTGCATGTTTTGTCACTTTGTTCATTTTGATTGTGATTTAATGTTTGTTTTTTTTAGAGCCCATATAACCCATGTTATACCAGAGACGGGGCGCCGTGATACCGAGGATGCCAACGTCAGGACACCAGAATGCCAGGAAGGCAGGCGCCTGGAATGGTGGCCGCCAGGAATGGGGAACGCGAAAGACGGTATATGCCCTGGAGTGACCGCAGGCCTCGTCCACCATCGGCAGAAGTTGGGGTCTGCCACTTCGGCCTCGTCTGAGGGGGGGACGGTCCAGAGACACTGGGATCCTCGAGAGACTTGGGCTGGGTTTTATATCTGTTTTACCTTTTTTTTTTTTTTTACATAATAAATCATGTGTACATTGGACTTGTGGTCTTTTAACTCTGCTCACCCTGATTTTAACTAAGAACCTGTGTGTGTGTGTATTTTTAAGAGTCCTAGGCGGCAACACATTTTTATTAAATCAATTAATTTTAGACGCTTTTCAACCCTCGCCACACCTCTTTCCACTTGATGTGTCTTCACGTCTGAGTCGTAGTGCTGATCAGAGCCTCTGTAAATCACCTCTGTTATGTGTCCCTTGTTTCCAAACTGGCATCCTTCGTCACACCAGTTTGGTTCACTGGCAGGCTGTCGAGCTCAGTTGGGCTGGCTCAGCCATTATCATAGTACAGCCACTTAGCTTACCCGTTAACACAGCTAACTTGCTAATGGAAGCTAGTTTGCTATATTTATGCAGCTAGTTGCAGCTTTTCATACATACTCCTGTGTATTGAGGTAGCTCACTCATGAAACATGATGTCATGTACAGTGACAAGGTCAACCGCCTCCATTCTCTTATCTTTCTTATTCTTTCTTCTCTTTGTTCCTTACACAAAGTTTCTCTCAGTGGCTCTCGTTGTCAATAGCTTTTAATAAGAGAGAACTTTATTGAGGCGGACTCCAAGTGGCAAGATAAAGTCCTCTGAATATGGCCCCTGGTATAGATAGGGGGCGGATAAGATAAGAAGCCGGGGCAACAATTTGTCTCAGCGTTGTGTGTTTAGTGTCAGGTTGTTTTGGCCATCTTCCCAAACAGTTTTAATGACATTGTACTCACCAAGTTAATTGTGGCAACTGGGTACAGGTGACAACAATAAAAAGAGGCGAGAGAGTAAGAAGAGACAGAGCAATTGTTCACTTGTTTACAACCTATCTTTTTTCTTTCCTTATCTTATTCTCATGTCTGGGGAAAAAAAATTGAGATTAAATGGGTTAATGCCCAGAAACTATGGACAATGCGATAAGGCCACGTGTGGGGTTCAATGTATGTCTCTAACCGCATCCAAGCGGAAACAAACTATTAATCGGTCACTGTAAATCACAAAAAAAGGAGACATAACAGAACGGTGACAGAGAAGGCATCGCATGCCGCACATGCTGTATGCACTGACACGCAAAGCTGTTTTAAACAGAGGCGCAAGAGGAGGAAACCACTGGCACAACAGCAGCTCACGTCCACCACTCCTGCACCTGGCCATGCTTCCTATATGCCCCCACACACTTCCTGAGTCAACAGACATACACACACACACACACACACACACACTGAAATGCTGGCGACCACATTGTCAACAGGCAACTGACAGAAAAAAAGCAGGGGAGAGAGAGAGAGAGAGAGAGAGAGAGAGAGAGAGAGAGAGAAAAGATAAGGAGAGGGAAACACACCCTGTATAAATCACTCTCTCTGACAGGGTGAGGGGGCGGGTGAGAGAGGGAGAGACAGAGAGCAGCAGATGAAGTGATAGAGAGCATCTCCCTCCAACATCATTCAGAGTTATGTAACATACAGTAGCATACTGGTAGGAGTCATTGTAAACAAATGCAGCCACACATACATTTATGCATTTATGCATCAACACAAGCGAGCCACAGTGGGCGTCCACGGTGGAAAATGTATTCTCCGTCTGTGTTTGTTGCGCTCACATAATACACAAATAGGTGCTGCATACAGATAAATATGCAGGAAAAAAAAGAAAAAAAAAGCACAGTTAACAGGCTTGAAGACATTTCAGGGTGATGAGTTGTGGGAAAACAGTATGATAGTGCATGGAGATGAAACAATGCGAGAGTTAAAGGGGAGACGGTACATGATGGATCTGAGCTGTGAAGGAATATGGGGAAAACAAACACTACTGGTTGGTGGAGACAACAGCAGAAAGGGAATGACTAGAAATAAAATATGGGGGGAAATAAAGGTGTATTCTAAGAAAGAGTATGGAAAGATAACACCAGGATATGCAAGGAAAGTGGAAGATTGAAAAACATGTGGAACTAAAATAGGGCTGACAGCAGAGGAAGAGAGGAGTGAAGAGGAGATGAGAAGAGAGGAAAAGAAGGAGAGGGGAAAATAGGGAGAGTAGAGGGATTACTCCAAACATCCACCCTGTGGACTTGCAGATTGGCCTCTTGCAGACTTAACTGTGTCATATGTGAAGACTGAGAGGGTTCTAAGAGGGGATAATGTGCAGCACGAGACGGGACTTTAGATCAGACGGATATGACCGGTGCTGAGATCCTGACCTGAGGTCCATCTCAGAGTATTTTTCTGAATGGTTCCAACTGGAGTTCACCACATAACACCAAGCCTCACTTCATAAATACGTTTAAAAATAAGAAATATATTTGACACACTTTCTATACCGCTACTATTACTTCTACTGTTACTCAAGAGGTGCAACAAAGTCACTGTTTTTCCAGTCACAAATAGGCCTCAAGTCCAGACAAGGAAATCCAAAGTTAAAACCGCATTATGTAGAAATTCATATTTTGTGCTATTTGAAGCCAGGCCGAGATTTACTCTTATGTCTTACTCGTTCTCTGCCTCTTTTTCTTTTCTTAGCCTCCTCCATCGCTGTCCTTTTCAGTCTCGTCACCTCTGTCATGATATCAGTAGAGGCTGCTGAGCCTTGTTTCATTGCCCGCTTGCCCAGCTCTGCTTCTGGCCCAGGACCTGGAAATCTGACTTGTGGCTACACTACACTGCAGTAACAGGTTGCTTTCAGGAAAATCACAGAGACTTTAGGCAGAGCGGCCTGATGACTTAGAGGCAAAACCAGAAAAACACTTTCTCCGTCAAACATGATTCAGTTTCTCCAAAATCACTGATAGGTGGTGCTGTGTGTGATTTACTGCCGTAAAGCTTTTACGCACTGAGTCTCAAGTAGAGCCTTAAAGTCATGTAGATATGAAGTCAAAGTTGAACTGCAAGTCCTTTATGACATTGTCTTGTCAAGTCATCAAGATCAAGAGCCAAGTCAGACTCAAGTCCAAGTTATGACAAGTCAACATCCCTGCTAATAATACTACTTATATTACTACTAAAAAATAATATTAATGTCAAACCCTGATACCTTGTCAAATCCATATTGCTCTGAATTAGGTGTAATCAAAGTCCACACTACTGAAGTACACAGAAAGTGAGTTTGAGGCCCCTTATGTGGAGTTGTGCATTTGAATAAGCCTTTGCAGTGTTGACTTTGCATGTACATGCCCAGTAAATCTGCAATTATACAAGTGTTGGGAAGTCATCACATTTGGATTCAGCATAAAAGGAAGAAAATGTGAGCGAGAACTTGATAGAACAGAGTAGCAACTGGGAAAAAAAAAAAAGAAACTGATTGATTTGATGTAGTTGGAAGGACTTGTTGTCAGGTAAAGCAAGGAAAGAGACCAGGGAGAGAGAAGAGAGTTAGAAAAGAACAGGAAGAAGAAAAAAAAAAAACTAGTGAGGAAGTACAAAGAAAGTGAGATAGTAAGAAGAGCCGAGTTAAAAGTGCCAAAGAAAGAGAGCGAGAGAGAACATGGGGGGAAGAAAAAGAAGGGAGGGGGAGAGGAGGGATAGGGAAAGAGAGATAGTAACAAAGAGGAGAGGGAGGCTGCCAGCTCGCTCTCTGTCTCTGAAGCGTCTTAAAGGCCTCAGACTCTCATGTATATTAATGTCGCTGAGATATGACAATGGTGACACAAAGCCTGTTTACAGGGAGCTGGCTGGCTGCAGCCAGGTTGAAGCTGTTTAGCATGCGACTCTGCTGGGATTTATCACACTGCACCCATGTCGGATGCTGCTCAACTTAATACAGCAACACAGCTTTTTTGTACAGTGCATTTACATTTTACTCTTTTGCATTTAGCTGACTCGCTTATGTGAGAGCAACCTGCAATGAGAAGCCGCGTCTGAAAACGTTCCTGGATCATCCTTAAATGATTGCAAGCAGAAGAGGAGAGGTCAGATGTCAGAGGTTGAGAGGTCTTACAGGAGAGTCATGTAAGAATGAAGTCACTTGTAATTTGTTTTGACCTGGAATTGCTGAAAGAACAGTGTTAACCAACAAAGCATTGAACATCACATCATGGCTTATTCATGGCTGAATAAACAAAATCCAATAAATAAATATATACATAGAAAACAATTTTATCTGAGTGTAACATGCGCAACGGCACTGAATGACATTCAGTTTTTTTAAAGATGACCGCCGACAGCAGTGTTGTAAAAGAAGTACCCAAAGGCCATAAAGTAAAGTTATTGTATTATAATATTACTTTTGTAATAGCGAAAGTCACCCACACAAATATTACTTGAGTCAAAGCCTTGAAGAATCTGATATAAAAAGTATTCATTTATTGAAAGTGATTTTCTGGCAATAAATATGAAGTATGCAAAGTCAAAATAAATGTAAGGGAAGTATAGATACATTACATGTATACACTGTACTACAGGCCGACTGATTATCGGCCTAATCAATTTGGATCATATATTTAACATTTGTCAATTATCAGAATTGGTGTATATTCTGTTCTGATTACCAATAAAGGACCCTATAATACCCACCTGACTGTTTTACTCCCACATTTGCACAGTTCCAGTTTGTAACCCAGTTTTTATTATAAATTTGTATTCTACAAGCCTAATCTGAGACAACCCTGATAACTCAGAATGCCCTTGGTTCAGTGTGTTGCAGAAAAATGCTGGTAAGAACATTACATGGCCGGTAGTCATCCAAGCCCATGGACATTTTCTTTTGTGATGCATTTGGCTCAGCTAGAAAATATCTCCTAAATCTGATGGCAAACCATCTGATAGCTGAGACATAGTCTATTATACAAAACCAAATTTGTCAATATGCAGGTGGCGCTAGATAAAGTCAAAGGCTTCCCAGTAATATAATTAATCATTTGGGGACCGCTAATGTATATAAAAAAGTTTCATAGCAATCTATGCTATATTTGGTGATATATTTCAATCTGGACCCAACCTGGAAACAGCCTGACTGAACGACCTGACTGAAGTTGCCACCCACAGAGTCATGTACAGGCAAAAATGTGTATCCCCACTTAGATCTAAGTACAATACAAGAGAGATCAGTAACTGGAACTGAGTTGAGGTTATGTTTTAGTTTTTACCACCTGCCTCTAAGAAGTTAAACTTCACTTGACTTTCTTATTACTGTTCTTCAGAGGAGGGCCAATGTGACCAGAACGTGTCTGAGACTATTTTTATTCGATCCTTTGTGAACTACTGTTTTGTTAGTCTGGGTTTCAGTGGAGAGTTTAGGTGCTACGCTGTAGTTCAGATCCTGCCAAGTATGGTTTTTGGACTTTTCTCCAAGACAGTGGTAACTTTCCAAAATACCTTAGGCTACACTTGTTCTAGGTGTTGATTTTCAAAGGCCTGTGGTAAGCTATCCTCTCCATGGAAGCAGACAGACATACCATTTTAAACTCCTAACAGCAATCAAAAAGCAAGGGAGGCATGCATTATGTAACTTCTTTTTTAAACCTTGAAATACTTGCTTTTTAGTTAGCACTTACACATATCTACAGACCTGGGATTTTTATTTCCAACAGTTGTGCTCCACTCTGAGGTGGGCACCAAAACACACAAAATCTCCATTTCTACATAATATTGCTTTAATATAACTAGTTCTCTCATTCTCTCAACATTTTCTGTGAAACTGCGTTTCAAATGTCTTTTGAGGATCTCTTTCACAAGGCAAGCAAGTTGAAAATGGCCCATTTTAATATTTCATCCTTGTTGTGACAGTTTTACTTCTGACACCATCTGCCATCCCCAGAAATTATTTTCCAAAGAGGAAGGTAACAGTGGTAACTATAGAGGGAGATTGAATTACAGTTTATCTGTAGGTGCATCTGTGTGAAAATTATTTTCTGTAATACTTGTAGTTTTGTATAATCGTTGAATCACAAAATAATCACAAAACAATACCATATGTCAACCAGTAAATATAAATACACTTATGTCCAGACAACAATAAAAATGTGTCTGTAATTGTATTCAGTATTGGAATCATCTGTCCAACTCTCTCTCTTTTCTATTAAATATTTAAAAAAGTGAAACAGTATTTGAAACATTGTACATTTACTGTTTTACAGTTGCTTGGTGCAAAAGCAAACTCGAGCAGTTTGAAATTTAAAGACATACAAAATACAGCATGCAACTCCTGGACTTTTCTTTTTGTATACATACTAAAGAAATGAGCTACAATTCGTTAATCTAGTAGTGAGCTTTAGAAGGGTTGTTATGTTTTTGAATTAATTTATTTATGGACTGAGACAGGAAAGTCATTTCAGCCTTTTCCCAGGATTTATGCTAAACTAAGATATTTACATCAAAGCACTGGATTAACTGATTTTATGTAATCATCAAGAAAGCACATAAAGAAAGCACAAAAATGTGTAAATGCTAGCAGTCAGTGTCATGTCAGACCTCAAATTAAGGATTTTATTGCACTATTGTTATTATATATGTAGAGATGTCAAATGATTCAAGTGTTTGTTGTTGCATTTAACCACCAAATTAATTGTCCACTCTGACAAAAATTCCAAAAAATACATTCTCCGGCTTACTGGTCCACTTGCCTCCCTTGTCAAATCACACTCTATGGATATTGGCATTACACTTGATCCTGGTTAACTGGTTCAGTCCTAAGTTTTTCGAATGAGAAACACTATTTTCCCATCAGCTTGACTTTGAACACATCAATCATACATACATACATATTTTCCCTCCTTGATTTCTGCAATTCCCTTTAACTTGTCTCAATCAAACTGCCCTGGCACGACTTGACCAGGCTCTTAAGTAGGACTACAAAATCCATATAATTACTGTAACAGGTAACATCAATATACCAATATTTTATTACACTTAAATAGATAAATTGGTCAAATTAGTGTTTTTAGGCAAAGAAGCAAGCACACATCCACTTATTTTGAGACACCTGCAGTGTGCAGTTTGCCTCCACCTCCTCCTTCACCTGCCTGGTGAGAACGAGAGCCTCTCACATTCTCACCCTCCCCCGTCCATCGCAATGCCCCAGAAGGGGAGGGGAGGCATGGTGGGGAAGTCTGGGCGAGACAGATTCAAGTCTTTATTGAAAGATCATATGGGATGACTGTGGAATCCCATTACTTGTTGATTAAGTATTGATCCCGAGCCATCCAAGTATTAACAAGTAAGCTAATATGGGCTGACCCATGGGACCAGTGGCTTGGGGTGTGTGTGTGTTTGTGTCTGTGTTCTGGCGTATGTGTGTGTGTGTGTGTGTGTTACCGAATGAGAAATGGAGAGAGAGAAAGAAGGGAGCGTGCTTCAAAGTGGGACAGGTTGAGAAAGAGCAGGAGAGAAAGAAATGATTACAATAAAGGCCGATGGAGAGCGAAAGCGATTAAAGTTCGAGACGACAGCGAGAAAGTATGGAAAGAGTTGACTGTGTGGAGGAAAAGTGGAGCGAACTTAAGTGTTAACGGGTCAAAGGAAGAAAGGGAGAGGAGGGAAGAGAGGTAGTTAAGCGAGGGGGAGGAGGGTGGGGGTGTGCAAGGGGGAGGTTAGGTGCTCAAGGCTTTGGTTGAAATGTCAAGCGCTTACTGCTGAGTGGAGATCAATTCCTTCATTACTCTCTGCTCTTACCATTACCATCATCGCATGGCATTTCTGCAGGGAATTGATGGTCCCCCCATTATGTACATGCAGCAACACACATGCACAACCTCACAGTACTTTGTACTTAATGCATGAGCGACAGAGTACAGTATAGAATGTGGACTACTTCACGAAAACAGCAAAGTTATTCATCTGATGGTTTTAAGTTTTAATGAGGTAATCTCCTTATGTATGTCTACATAGCCACAGGCTCAATCACATGTCCGATTTTTACCCCTGCCCCTCAGAACAGAGATACAGAGTTGAAATCTCCTTCTATGGAAGGGAACAACCCTTCAAGACCCTCATATGTCATCAGTTGCCTTCAATGGCATTCACGTAGACAGATGTGACCAGGCAATTCCAATTCAGCCATCGGCAGCTGTGGTAATTCCTCTTGCATTACTTGGCAATCCTGGTACAATTCATTCCCAACTTCACGCTATAAATCAAGTCATCAAATAAAAAAAACGTTGAAATATGTCAAATTGTGGGACTGCCATGCTCAAATTAGCAATAATAATGTGAACTAACCTCGTTATTTTATTAGCTACAGAGACATCAGCAAACAAGAAGCAATTGTTTTATGTTTTTTAAAAGAAAAGAATCATAATACATTGAGACGACAGAAAGTTCTCAAAATCCTCCATTTGGAGGGCCATGTAACACTTCGACCTACCCAGGCAGAATCTAGGTACCGTGCATCTAGACGTGAATGAGCAAAACCGAGGATAAGGCTAAGTGGGAGGGGCATACTTGGATTATTCCTTATTCCTCAGTTGCTTGGCTAAAACAAGAAACTGAAACTTAACCTTAACCTATTTCTCTCATATTACCAACAAATCTTCTGAAAAGTGAAAACCAACAGCATGTTAGTGGACGAACAGTGGCATTGGAGTCATGTCTCGTGCCACCTGATATATGTGAGGTCCACATTGTCTGTCGTTTTATCTGTGTTTGGTCTTCAACAGCACTTGTTAGTGGCCAACTTTCTATGTCTGTTTGATGGATACTCAGCAGGCAGTGTAATATCTATACAGGACTAAATAGTTTATATTCAGTACATGTAGAGAAGAATTGTTTATACAAGTGTGCATTCTTAGATGGCAGAGCATGTGTTGTATATGTAGCTATGTACTTCAGTGCTTGGAAACTGTTCATGTAAACAGAGGAAAACCTGTTTGTGTGCATGCCAGAGAACATCATGTACATCTAAATCACGAGTGAGAGCGGCGCAGAGCAGTGAGGGGTCTGACCTGACCTGAGCTATTGAACGTCAGGGCTGCAGTTTGAGTGGTGTGAAAATGCTATTGAACTTTTGCAAATGCCCAAAAACCTCATCCACCCCCTCCTCATTCAGCCCTCAGGACCCGTGCACTGTGAGTCCCCTCTACACCTCCGTCCTTCATCTCTCCTCATGGCTCTCCCCTTTGAACTCTGGGCCGAGGAACCAAAGCCTGCAAAACTTGAATGCAGATCAAAGCTGAGCCCTGACACGGACCGGGCAGCAGGTTAGCAGAGCCGAGCCAATGTAGCAGTGAGGTTGCAAGTTTGAGTCTTTAAAGTCAAAGGCCAAGCGGAGGGAAACTCCTGACAATTTGTTCTTCTCTCTCATAATCAAGGCACTATAATCAATAGTCGAGACCTTTTGTGCTCAGCTACAGTGAAGAATAAAGTAAAGTTTTTAAAAATGCAACTTTTAAGATGTTCAGATTCTGCCCTTGCCCTTGTGTTTACTGGCCTGATGTTTCTTTGGCTGTAACAAAGTATTTACAAAGAGTTTGTTTTGGCGTTATTTAACAACCGAAACCACAAGTCAACACTCTCTTACTTACTCTCTTAGTTAGGCTGTAATCGGGACTGGCATTAGCAGTACGTCAAAAAAAAAAGACTTATCCATTGCGACGAGACAACACACTGGCCTGCTGTGGTAGAGGATTTTGGCCCCTCGAAAAACTTAAAAGAAACACACAAAAAAGCTGATTCTGGGTATACTCTAGAGCATCGTGCCAGTGCTTCTGTAATAATCCCTTATACTCATTAACGCCTTCAAACTGGACTTCCTGGTTCCCTTTTTCAAAAGTATCTGTAGCAACACAGCCACTCCACTGCAGACCAACATCATCGTCAAGTGGCCGTAAAGGCTCCAGTATACTCGCCGCTCTCGACCTTTCGCGCGACAACGTGACGTCACGGGAGCGCCATAGCTATACTTGAGCGTGGTGGTAGCGGCACTAGTTGCAGTCTTCTCCTGAACAGAGGTGTCGCAACTGAGGAACTGAGGTACCTGCCCTCGAACTCGTTCATCTTCCTGTTTCCGGTTTGTCGCACGCCGCTGAAATAAAAAGAGTGGTGCGCGACCGGCCCGAAATCCTGGCGTGCCAGCGAGATCTACGGCATTTTGACATCATGTTGTTGCGTGACAGGTCGAGAGCGGCGAGTATACTGGAGCCTTAAAGCTGGCCGGAGGTGCTACTGCAGCAATGCTTGTGATTACAGTAAAACAGAAAATCAAATGAGATCCTGCTCAAACTTTATATTTTTTGTACTGACATTAACAGAAAATACTTTTTTCTATCTGAACTATAAATATAAATAACTGATATTTCTTTTCGCCAGGTTGTATGTTTTTCTACCATCCCGAGTTTGTATTTTCCACATTCTGTCCGTTTTCAGAGTGGATCTGTGAATGAAATGTTAAAGCTGCAGGAGATATCTATGCAGGACCATGACATATAGTATGAGGTCAGGGTTAAATGTGAAAAGGCGAGAAACTTATATGCCTGAAAATGCATCCTAGTTGCAAGAATAAAATGTTGACATCATAGGTTGCTGTAAGTGTTATTTTCTTGTTGAATGTAGTATTAAATAGCCCTGTATTCCAACAGAAATCACTGTAATAGAGCATTTGGCTCGTAACCCAGTAGCCCAAAATACATTTGCTGGTGTCCCATCCCACTTCATTCAATCAGGACGAAGCTGCATTGGTAGCCATATGTGGAACAAGGTAAGCTATCAATTCCAGTGCTACCGGTGACAGTTTATACTACCAAACACACCAAGCAAAGAAAAATGCTTGAAAAAGAGGAACAAGACAAAGAGATTCCCAAAAAGAAGAAAGGATTCATGCAAGTGTGGTGACGTAGAGAAAGGGGAAGGGATCGGCAACTGGAAACCACAGATACCACCAAAGTTGTTTGCATCATACTGAGTTTTCTACAATACTTGATGTGTATGAGCTGACTTTCATGTCAGAAGGTGGAAGGGATGATGGAGGAATGACAGGTAAGAGGGTTGCTCAGCCAGGGACCACCAAGACTGTATTTCCACATTTGTAAGAGTGGAAGCCATTGGTTATTTTCATAGAGACCTCTGGAAAATATTCAATCCTGTCTGTGGTGATGAAAAACAGGCTATTTTAGGCCAAACCATGATCTTGTCCTAAACCTAACCGAGTGATATTCGTGTCTAAGACTAACCAGACAAATGAAACATATTTCCAACATAAAGATATTTGATAGTCAAGATGCCAGTGGTTTGCAGAAACAATTCTGCCAATTGGGTTGGGAAATGTGATGTTCTCTCTGCTAACAGCATTAAAAAGTTGTTTGTTCTCACATTGGTACAGATTGTTCCCTTTTCTTGAAGCTTCTGATGCTTTGTTGACAATATACTTGGAAATTCCTAAAGATATTCTGGCTTAATGAAATGATGCTTTCGTTTTTTCAATTTAAGTCAAAACACGTAATTTTAACAAAACAGCAGTTTTAGTCACTATTTAGATGGAGCGTCTTGACTGACCGCTTTGTTATATTTACAAAAGATGGTTTATCGGTTACATGTATGTGTCATGCAAAAAGAGAACGTTTAGTAACGCTACAGTGCAATTGTGTAATCCAAAATGCTGTCAGGCAACATGAAGGCCGACAGACTTGCCACTTTGGAGAGACAGGTGTTTAACCACCTGACACCTCATATCACACTGGCACCTGTGATGTCTCCTGAGGAAGGCTGTACAGTACATTCTGAAACTGTCAGAGGCAATCAATCATCTCCCTGTGTCTTCATAAGAACCTGCTCAGCAGTTAACTTTACGAAGGAACCCAAGTGAGCCCAATATCTGTTAAATATCAATTAGAAATTATTTTTATTCAATATATCCGTTGTTATCTTAATGCAATCTATGCAGTCATTTGTGTATCTAAAGTAAACTCTAATAAACTTTACTGCATCGTGATAGCCTTATTTTCACAGCTTTGATATCACCTGCTCTCCTCACGGTTTTATCTTCTGTCCTCCAGCCACTGTAAATAATTCATTTTTCATTAAAAACTCATTACCACTAAAATCCCTGCGTTTATATTATCACAGAGTACGAGAGAAAAGAGAGAGAGGGAAGGAGTGTGAGTGTGTGTGTGAGCGTTGGTGTGAAGGAGGGAGAATGGAGTTGAAATATGAGGCAAAACCATAAATAGATTGTGTGCTCTAATGTGATTGTCATCCTGCGGTTGCTCTTTGTCTGCAGAGAATGCAGAGTGATGAGTCCAATGAGAGAAGGATCAATGAAAGACAGAGAGAGGAAAGAGGGAGGGTGGTGAAAGATGAGTGAAGACAGAGGGAGTGATGACCAGCTTTTCTGGATGTGTGGATAAGAGGAAGAACCACGTGTGCTTGTTTTTTTGTGTGCTGCATACTGAAAAAAGTGAGAGCTTATGTATCACACTGTTTTCATATGCAGATCAGCTGGTGTTATTATTCACTGTTCACAGGCTTTGATGTATGTTTATTTATGTGAATATACATATAAAGTCCTGGATTAAAGCTTTTATGTCACATAATACCCTCTCTGGCAGCCATGTTGGGGTAGGCAGGTTGTGTTTATGAAGGTTGCCTTAAGAGCACTGGGTTAGATAGTTCCATGCATCTTTATATTTTTATTAGGGGTTGTTGACATGTTTTCTTGTGTATATCATTGATTTTATCTCTGAATAGCTAACATCTTCTCGTCACATCACATATCAGTTTTTAGAGTAGAGAACATTTGCATATAAGTATCAGAAAAAAGACAACTAGTGGAAAACTAGCCAGCTTAGCTAGCACAATGCTGTATAAGTAAAAGAATAAGAGCATACATACATTTTAAGCTGGACCACAGCAAAGCTGATTGAGTAAGTGAGTTGCACCATTGTTCAGTTGAGTGATGAGGTTTCCCCATTGACAAGAATATGAGCTACATACCCCAACTCCAGATTCTATCTGTTTAGGACAGTCATCAATGGCTTATAGTTGGGGATATTGGGATATGGGTGCAGATATTTTGCCCAATAGTATATGGGTTGCTTAAATGGTTTTACTCATGGAGAGCCATGTGTATCTGAGTTATGAAAAATGTTTGTGGAATCGCTTCAGCTCAGTTGAGGGCTATGAAGGCCATTGTGACATGAATGAAATAGTCATGGTCAACCAATGTAAGCTGACTGAGCAGGAGCACCACCAGGCTTTGGCCCCGGTATCCCAAAAGGGAGTAGACAAATCGATGTTGCTAATGAACTCCAAGTGTCTGAGGTTTCTCAACATCAGAACACCAGATCAGTGCGTGAAAGGCCTTGTAGTAGTGCCTCATGGTCACGGACAGGGCAGTCGACCAGTATCTGAGGACCTACGACTTCTGCTACTGCAAAACAGAGAGCTGTCAGAGGAACCAATGTGTCTGATCAGACCATCCAGAACAGGCTTCACCACTATGGATTAAATGCCAGATGACCGTAGCGTGTGACACCCTTGAATGCCAGGCACCATCGAGCACGTCAGCAGTGGGCCAGGCAACATTATGGTCGGACCACACAGTAGTGGTCTTCAGTGATGTTCACTGATGAGAGCAGGATCCCCCCTGCATCGGAATGATAGGCGGCATGCACTTGGAGGCGTAGGAGTGAGCGCTATGCAGCCGTCAACATTGTCCCAAATCTTAAAGCTGGAGGAGGTGGTGTAACAGTGTGAACGTGAATACTAATGGACAGAAAAACTGATCTGGTGTTTGTCAGTGGAAAAGTTATGGGTCCGTTATACCTGCAGGACGTCATCCAGCCCATCATCATCCCCCGGTGGCGTCAATACGCTCCAAACTTCATGTTCATGAATGACAACGCAACCCCACATCGTACTCATGTGGTCAGCACGCATCTCCAGCAGGTTGGTGTCACTCACATGGAATCGTGGGCCATGTCACCCAACCTATACCCTATGTAGCACCTCACTTTGCCCATAACCCAACACATGACCTCCAGGAAGTCTTAAGTTTGGTCTTTCCCTTTTTTTGAGCCTGCTAGTCCTGACATCCATGATTATTTCCAAACTAACCTCAAATGGCAACATGGTAAGCAGAGGTAAAATGAAAGGTTCAAAAACACTACAAACATGGGCCCAAGTGGAAACTGTCAGGGAGAGAACTGTGTTACTGGAGAGGAAAATTTTAAGCAGCACTGTCGAAACTTAATTTGTCGACAGTGAACGGAGCATGACTGCTTGGAGCTATTTAAACAGCTCTGCTGCATCATTCTCTGCACTTGCCAACAGTAAGGAGATATGATTCAACATCAGTCATAATAGCGGTACGTGGAGAATATATAGTATATGTTTTCAGGTTTTACATGTACATGGTGTAAAAGTTTGAAAAACACTACTCTCAGCTTCCGGGGTCAAGTAGAACGGGATGAGCAAAAACTCATCCAGCCAGCTTGACTTAATTTTTTGTAGTTGAATGATCTGAGAAAATTGAAATACAAATATGCATATGTTTTCATATTCATATGTCCCTGTTTAATAAAATCAACCATTTGTGTTCATGTTACAAAACCAAAACACATTATGACAACAAGAGTTGCTGTGATATGCTGAGCACAAAAATCATATACTTTCTTGAGTTAAAACTGTCATTCATTTTAACTTTTGTTTCTAACTGACTAAAATAGAAAACTGTCTTGACTGGACTGACCTCTGATAGAATCGAGAGGACCAGAGGACTAACCCTAACTCATGTTGCATGACCGGCGAGGACCATGTGTGGACACACACAGGCCAGTGCTTAAGACAAAAAAAAATACAATTGCACAAGATCAAAGGAAAATACAACTGGATACATACATGGCAAAATGTATGCATGAGATTCCTGAATGAATCCTCAGCCACACTGCAACCTCCAGGTTTTTTAAATCTCTTCATGTCCAGCCTCTCTCGGTGCATGTGACCGTGTGATTTCTTACTCACTTCCATTTGTGTGCGTTTATTGAGTTGTGAGCTCTAATGTGTGCCTGTGTCTCTCAGTTTGTGTGCATGATTGACCATGCCGGTGTTTGGCATTCCCCTCGTCTTGTGGCCAGTCAATAAGGCGCTGTGATTATTCAGATAGGCCTCAGGTTTAACCCTCCCCTCCTCATTGACTTGATGAAGGTTTTAGTCCTGTTAAGAAGCTGACACACTTCATTACAGAGAACATTCCTCTATTGATTAAACCATTCCAAGGTCTGGCCTTTCTTTCTCAGGAAGGATCCCCTCAACAATAACTGTACCTCTCTCAAACAGCACCACACTAAGCTTTTGTATATGCACACAGGTGTACACATACAGTATGTAACATCAAGTGGGTGGGCTTTGTAAACGTTCATTAATAAATGGTGTTGTGAGGTACTTTACAGCAAGTATATTCTGTACTTACTGAACCGAGTTGTAGTTGTCTTTGATGGCGGCCAATAAAGAGACACAGTAAAACTTGAACTTGGAACTTGCCGGTTGTGTCAAGAAGTGGGGAAAAATTTATTCAAAATCCCATCGACATTTGTAATGACACAAATAACTACAATTCACACTGGGCATAATATGGGTACACTGTGGGCACATAGGGCATACTGTTGGTATATGGTGGGCACACTGTAGGCATGCTGTGGGCAAACTGGGCATACTATGGGCACATTGCGGGTATACTTTGGCGAGACTGTGGAAACAACGAGAACAAACTGGGCCGTTGTGCATACTATGGGTACCCTGTGGGCATATGGGGCATACTGTGGTCACACTGTGGGCACTCTTTGGGCATACCTTCCTCCAAGTAAAAGAGTCATATTTTTGGGGTAATTGGAGTAGATTAAAAACAAGGCTTGAAACACAGACAAGCATACCATATGCACCCATCAACACACAAACACACAAATGCACTCATACACTTAGGAGGTATTTGCCACATTGGAGCTCTACATAAGCCCAAGTATTTCCCAGTCGCCAAAGTTTAAAAGATGTTGGATTGTGAAACTAATCACCTTTTTAACAACGTATGAGACTAGTAAAACTAGGATGCAACGTTATAGGAGGCTCTAGCACTGACTCACACACACAGAAAGATACAGTGTTTGTTGCTGCAAATGTGCAAATGTTATGCCGAGGGCTGTTTCAAATCATTCCAGAAACTTTGACAGCATGTCTCATAATAAGGCACATAAATAGAGAAAGTGGGGGAAAAAAGCTTAGAAAATAAATGAATAGCATATCATTCTTGCTGTATGGAAAACGTTATCTTGGTATGCAAATGCTCTCTATCTGCTGGAAGCAAGTTTTTCCAAAGCAAGATTTATATGAATGAAGAAAAATATTGTAATTTCATCATTGGCACACATTTATTTTTGCTATCACACCTTGCTCAACATACAGATGAACATGTAAACATCGGAACCAAGGTTCCTCTGCGTCAGCAGCTTCCAAGACAAACTTCAAAACTTTATCAGCACTGTTAAATGAAAGGTATTTTGTTGCTGATACAGCTTCAGTGAAATCAACTCAAATCAATAACCATTTAGTGAATGATATGTTCATGCCAAATTTGATGAGTCTCTTGCAGACTTAAATTAGCTACATCCACTACCGCCCACTCTAAAGAACTTGTCTCTTCTGGAGAGATGCCAATTAATAATTGCTAAGTAATAATGTATATTACAGTATGCAAATATGCTTTCTGTTGAGATACTGTCATTAAATTGTATGCACTTAAATATCTGTTCAAGGCAGATATTGAGTCTGCACTTGATAGATTCATATTTTAGCCAAAGTAATTAAGCACCATTTGTAGATGATTGGATGGACTTCCCATAAGCTTAATAAAAAAAAACAAATGTATATGAGTTTTTTTTTTTTTTTAGTTTGGTTTGTTGTAGATGTTTTAGTTTGTTTTTTGCTGACAAAATTGGCCATAGTTGTCAATACATGTTTATGATAATGCTTTATAACAAGGCATATACTGGACATTTTTAAAAAGTCATGTCAAGTTCCCCACTCAGCTGTCTAGAGGTTCTCTGCTGTTTTTCGTTCATTAATTCGACTCAGATGTACTTTGCTGTTGTGTGATACATCATACAGAATTTAACAAGGCAACAGGTAAACATGAAGAAAGGATTATTTAGAGTCTTGCTTGATGCTAGCCAAAATTTGTGTACTTACACTTTATTGAGCTCTGTGGTCTCTGCCAACTCCTGAAAAATATATCTGGCTCTTCAGCTATTAAGTGTGACACGTACAGTAGGTTTATCACAGCTTTTTGTTGAAAACAGCCACCTACTGTAGCTGGAAATAAGACTGAACCAAACAGCAAAGTTGTGGATGATAAAGCCAAAACAGTGAGCTAAAGGATTCTAAAATCTGTCACAGAGCTGTGAAACATGATAGAATAGGGTGATCCTTTTAAGGCTTCTTCCCTTATCACGTAACACATGGCTATTTAAAACAGGGTTCCAGGTTCCATTCATTCACACACA
This sequence comes from Spondyliosoma cantharus, assembly GCA_900302685.1. Taxonomy (NCBI): domain Eukaryota; kingdom Metazoa; phylum Chordata; class Actinopteri; order Spariformes; family Sparidae; genus Spondyliosoma; species Spondyliosoma cantharus. Next base: position 44,973 of record OMLP01045323.1, read on the forward strand.
GTCATACCGGTGGTGGTAAACTACGATAGTTGCCACAGCTGCCCTGGGGCAGACTGACGGAAGCGTGGCTGCCATTCAGCGCCTACGGCTGCTCTGACCACCACCTCAAACATACAGCAGTCATACACATTCACACAAGGCAAAGTGGGTGAAGTGTCTTGCCCAAGGACACAATGACCATTACACAATGTGGCAAGGGTGGAGATCGAACCGCCAACCCTCCAAACATTGACCCGCTCTACCATCTGAGCCACGGTCACCCCAATAAGTGCAGCTTTACATTTTATACAAAATATTGCATAACATTTTACTCTTAAATGCATATTATGTTAAATACATTACAGTATTAAGCAGTTTGATGTGATAATAAGGGCATGGAGCCCTGCAGTATATGAAAAGTATAGATGAAGAAGCCCACTGTTACAAGACAGCCTGTGCTAATGGAAAAGTTATTTCATTATTTCAGACATGTTTGAAATTGTGGGGCAACCCGGTACCTCAGTTGGTGGAGCATGTGCCCCATGTGCAAAGGCTTCTTTCTGTCATTCCTTTCCATCTCACCTATCTAAGCCTTCCTGTCTAATAAAAATCAAACAGTACCAATAAAAAACATGTCTGAAATCGGGAAATAATGAGTGTACTGAGCTAAGAAACTAAGATTCTAATTAGCCAGACACAAGTAACCAAATTACATCATCTATATGACAAATCAAGCCATTGCAAGCTGTGATGTGCAAATTTCCTATTTGATGAAAAACATGCTCAATGGGTATCACACAAAGATAGAAAACCTTGACGTTAACACAGTACAAATATCTACCAATGAAATAAAACCACCAAATGTGATATTACAGCCGGCAAAATTTAGGAGAAATTTGCATATTTCAGAAGTAAATGATTGAGTAGGATTTTTTTAATCCTAGGAAAATATTCAGTCAATTTATGTTAAAAAGTAGGTTTTTCAGCTCCAAGGTTAAATCTGTGCCACCTACTAAATTAATTCTAGTTGTAATAGAACCATGGCTATGGCAAAACTCAGCAACATGTTAACTCAGAGAACATTATAATATCAGTGCAGTACTTGTATTCGCGATTGAATCAATGAATTGAATTTTTTGTTCAGTACCTGATCTGGTCATGAGTCAGCTTTATGATTCACAAGAGTCCCTTCTGAAACACAAAAGCAAACAACTTTGGTGTAAGAGAAGAAAATGAATGAACACAAAACCCAACAAGGTTAGATATAATAAAAAAAAAAAAAAAAGCTCAACTCACTAAATAAAGAAGAGAACACTGACTGTTCTTCAAATACTCATGACACAGGATTGTGTCCTTTCACTTTGTAGTTGTCAGCTGATTTTGATTTGACATACAAATCTCTAATGACCATGTCCAAATCCCACCTGTGACCCAGGCTACAGTATTAGCCTGGTGGGGCCGGCACCCATCCACTTTATTGCTGGGTTCTTCATTTTTCGGAGGCGCTTGGCCAGCATTTCTGTGGAAGCTCCCCAAAATACACATGCAGTCTTGATTGTGTGGGCGCCACCACGGTGATTGCCTATTTAGTGAGTAATTATCCTTGTCTTTCTCACTCTCAGCCAACACAAGCACTGATTGAGTTTCTCTCATTGTGGGTAATGTCTTATTTATCATAAGAGCCCAGTGTGAGTTTTGCAGAAAAAAAAAAGAGATAGAGCAGGCATGAAGCGTAGTCATCTCCAGCAAGGGAGGATAAGGGCTATTAAAAAAAAAAAAGAAAGAAAGAAAGAAACAGCAGGTCAATCTAAGCATCAGGGAATGAAATGTACACGTCTGTGGTCGGTGTGGTCATTGATACTACGATATAATCAATAAATTATGATTTCGAGAAACCTTTAATTGAAACAGTAAAACAATAAAATGCAAAATCAGACGAGTTCAAACTAGGTGTGAAGACTGACTTATCCCTATTCCAGGCGCACAAAAGCAAGTCTTTTGCAAACAGTTTTTATGTCAAGGCACCTTTAAATTAAAAATAGAATACTTTGAACTAAGATCACACTGTTTGCAGTCAGTGTTGCGGCCTTGGCTGGTATTTTCCTATTCTAGACACAGTTGATCATGTCTGAAGCCGCCCCGGCCCCACCACTAATCTGTTTCTTTGTGTTTATTAGTAAATCAAAGGTCTAATCAGCTCTGAAGCTGCAGAGGAGAGGAGGAGAAAGCGAGAGGAGGAGGAGGAGAAGAGGAGGTATAGGCTATTTTTCAATCTAATGGCCAATTAAGATCGGGCTAAGCGAAGAGGCAGGAGAGCATTGTCTAGTGCAGACCTCATTGAGACTCTAATAAAATGTCAAAATACCACTTCTCTCTCGCTCTCTCTCTCAGGCACACACGCACACACACACACACACACACACTTTGACTCTCAATCCACTCACTTTCTCAATCCCCTTTGATTCATTTTGTTTTTGCTTTTAATGCCCCCTGTCTAATTTCTTGCCTTTCTTTTCTCTCTTTGTCACTATCAACGCACTACTCAAACATTCACAGTCATGCATGGAAAAATAAATGTAAAAAAAAAAAAAACCCTGATTTATTTATTTTTTTCTTACTCCTTCACTCGCAGCCGTTCTTGCACACCCACACACCCCCTAGCTTCCCTCTCATCTCTTTTTTATTTAGAAGGGAAAAGACAGAGAGAGAGAGAGAGAGAGAGAGAGAGAGAGAGAGAGAGAGAGGAGAAAGAAAAAAAAATGGAGCTATAGATTTGAGCTGCATACTGTATCAATTTTGCCCAGTCTAAATGACCTAAATAAGGAATTCAATACTGCGGGGTCTGAATAGGAGAGCTTAGTCCACATATTTATTGAATCCAGCCTCTTTGTCCAGTGCCAGCGCACTCTGTGGTTTTAGACTCCACTCCAGTGATCCAATGTGGAATGGAAATCCGATCTCCCTCTTTTTCTCACTTTTTTTTTTCTGTTTTTCTTTCACCAAGCTCAGGCCTGGCACCGGAGAGATGGAGGGAGGATGGCGAAGGGAGAGATAAAAAGAAATCCAACAGAAGAAATCTGGTGTCAGTGAAGTTTATAAGGTTGCGTGCGGCTGTATGGGTGTTGTCACAAGTGCAAGTGAATATAGGGCTTCCGTAATAACCTGTAATATGACATAATTTGACATTGGATCGTATTGATTTTTTTCCATGAAATGTTCTCACTTACTCAAATGTGTTGGGTCCATCTGTAGAATGATCTTTCACTCTTTCCGCTGCTCAGGAATCGATGCAGGAAAAGTTGCAAAGCTGGAAGAAAAAAAAATGTGAATACACGTAGACGATTAATCTGATGATCATCCGCATCATGCACACAAAGTGAAATGTTCTCACAATCATTGCCACTTATCTCTATTGGTCTGGGAAAGGTTTACATGCCAGCTGCCTCTTTTAATTTATTAAGTTAGCTTATTTATTAAGTCATCCTTAGGAATCAAGACCAACCAGTATATAATCACTTGTGCTGGCAAGTACAATGGCATGACTGGTCACTGGATTTAACACAGACTGTGAGAGACTTCTGCCAATCATTCAATAAGATGGTTTCATATTACACTAGATAGGTGAAAACCTTGAACTGCTCATGCCACTAGATGAAATTTTTTAGGGGATATAGTCGATAATTTCGGCTCTGGGAGCATTGAACGTCTGTACCACATTTTATAGCAGTCCATCCAATAGTTGTTGAGATATTTGAATACTTTGAACCAAAGCGGTGGACCAACAGACCTGCCCAATTGACATTGCCATCTCCTTCATGAGGCTACTGCAATTTCATCAACAGAAAGTCATATACCGTAAATAAAAAAATCACCATTACATCGAAGTAACAAGGTAACACGATGATTTAATTGTGATAATACAGCTCACAATGAAAACTGCAGAGTGAAAACACTGTAGTGATTTATGAACCTAATTCTGTAGTGCTTTTGTAAATTTCCATCTGGGTGAATGTAAGTAGTTCATCAACTTGGCCTGCGTGTGAGCACCAAGCATCAATAACGTAACAACTCGTCCTGCTGTAGTCCTGCGCTCTGATGGCTCGGAACGTGCTCTGCCCATCAAGTGCAGCGGCTTAATCTGGGATGTTGTGTTGGAGGCAGATCTCTGTAAAGATGTGGGCACAATAGTCTCTGATTTTAAATTGCTTAGCCAGTTTGAGTCCCTTTAAGTTGGAAAGTCCACTGCTCTTAATCTGAAACGTGTGCTTTCTTTCACAGCGCTACTGAATGTATTCATGTCATAGGTTATATGTGTTCCAGAGATAAAGCCAATGACAACAATGTTGCGACGTTTGAAGTAGCTAATGGCCACTGTATCTGCAGTTATCTGTTTGCACTAGATATTGATATCTGGCTGAGCACCAAGTCTTCAGAAAAACAGGTTTTGTGTTTCTAATTTTTGCTCAAGCAAGTATGCATTTTTCGAGTTTATACGCTGGGTTTTGAAGGCTTCCACAAGCTCTGGGGATCACATATTTCCCTCAACCATTGGACCGACTATCTAATCCATACATTTTTGTCAAATTACCAAAATCTGAGGTATGATTTCCTATGACACCAGCAATTTTGACAGAGTAGAAATGGACAAGGATTTTGAAAGGGAAATTATTCAGGCAATATAAAGGACACACTTGTAGAAAGTAACGATCACACTGGCAGCACACTAAAACACTACCTGGATTTCTGTAGTAAGCTCTAGATGGAGGTGACAAACGAGGTCATCCTCTTATGTCCTTTTTGTGTGTGTGTGGCACAGTGTGTATGTGTGTGTGTGTGGCAGGGTGTGTGTGGGTGTGACCTTTTTAAGATCCAGCCAAACTGCTAAACACACTCCCCCTGGGCCTGTCATTTACAGGTTGGCTATCGACATCTTACAGTCTGAGCTCTGGGGATCGACACTCACATGCCAGGATCATACACGCATGGGGTCTGCATCGAGACACACACGCTCAAATTTACACTAAACACGCTTGTGTGGAAGCCAGCTGCTGAGGTCTTACAGAGAAAGGAGAGAGCCATCAGAATCAGTTGAGGTAAACAGTGCCTTGGTGCCGCAGCTCACATGTGGAACTGATTTCTGGTGAAATGCCATCGAGCATTAAGATGCTAGAATAACCTCCTATTGTGTCTGATGGACATGGAATCAGGAGAAAAGCTCCTGTCTGCATCAACACATCTGCTTTAAGTCATTTTTTGGTTTTGGAAAGAAATGCACTCAATTCAATTCAGTTACTATATTCACCTCATCAAAGTCTGTTCAATATTATCTACTGGCGAGCTCTCGCAATCAAAACTGTGAGGACAGTCGATCCTTGCTGCAGCTACGGGCTAGTGCATGTCACTGCGTGTCATAGAAACAATAGAAATCATTGCTGTCATGTCCTTAGGCTTTGGCCTCCGCTGGCTTTGTCTTTAGCCCAGGCTAGACTGTGAACATCGCCCCCCTTCTGGACAACGTCTCGGCTTGGCAGCATCACCTTTAGCATGGAAGTGATCATCAAATGTACGCCCACATATGACAGATTGTTAGAATAGCTTGAGGGGGCAATTTTGCTGGGGAGACCTCACATAAGCTCCTTATCACAACACATTAGGAGGAGAAGGGGAGGGGAGCACTCGTGTCAGCTGTCCGGCCCTGTTGGTGAAGGCGAGCCAGGCTGAATGTGACAGGTCAGTGAACAACACTAGCCAAAGGCTTTAGAAGGCAAATGAAGACATTCGATGCTTTCATTTGCTGCTTTGAACCCACAACTTATAAGTTTGCGAGTTGTAACCCTGTTACAGAGATATTGTTTTCCTTATCCAAATCAAGGGATGAAGGATACAGGATTTCATATGTTTTTCAGATTGTTAATCCCCCTTTGTAGGCTATATAAATGAACTTGAGTTGCCTTGACTAAGCATGTTTTGCCAGCTGATTTAAGTGCTTCTTTTTGCAAATAATTTTAAAGTGGACCCTGATACTTTCTTCTTCCAAAGCCAAAAGACCAAAGGCTGATGACACCAGTACCATTTGCATCTTTTTATCGGACAAAATCTCAAGTAGAGGTGGCTATAGCAGGAGTGATGTGAAAATGAGACGAATGCTGATTTTTCATGACTGTGGTTTGTATATCCGCAGTCTTCTGGTTTCCCCTTTTTGAACAGCTAATACAGATAACAGCCACCTGGTGGTACGGTGAGTTATTTTGCCTCTCCCAATTGACCATCCCCTGAAGTCATTGTGGAATGTTCAAGCAAAGCTTTTTGGCTGAGACACAGGTGAGGCGGTAACCATTTGTCGCTACTAGTTCTTTGATTTCAGTTTGCTGTGACTGGGCCTAATTCATCCTCTGGGAACCATGACTGTCTGAACAAATTTTATGAAATTCTTATTAAAGAGAGGATGACATACAGGATAAGTACTGTTGAACGATGTTCTCAGATTTTACCTTCTTGGATTTACCTTCAAAACACCAACAACAACAACAAAAATACTTAAGCAATACATTAGGCTCACAAATTGAGCCTCGTCAGGTATGCACAATGGGCATCAGACGATGCAGCACACTGCAGAGTGGCCAGAGTCCTTGTCTTCAGGGTAGCATCATATCAAAAATTCAGTAAAGTTTTGTATTTTTTTTGCACACCACCGAGAGTGTTGTAATTGGTAATAAGTTTGCAGCAGTTGTCTCATCAAAACTAACTTTTCAGTAGGTATTGCAATTATCTAGAGTCTGAGGAGTATACCAGAACAGTGGTTTATTATGGAACACATGATTTAGATCTTTTCCACATGTGCAGGCCTGAATGAAAGTCACACGCATAAATGGAAAGATTTACTAACAGAAAATTGACAAAAAGATTAAGTTTCCACTATGTTGTCTTAGGTCTGTTGTGCGTGTGCATCCACTGGCCTGGTGAAAACCCAGTAAAAGCTCCCCTACTGTTTGATCCACACATCTGCTTTTGGTAGATGGTTGGTGTGCATGCAAGCAATGCAAATCAATAACCGATCTCTCATTCTATTGCCAGTCTCTCATTCAGTCTAAGAAATAAAATCCATCTAAACCCCGAAAAAGAATCAATGTCATATTCAGAGAATATTCCATCAGGTCTGTTGACCTCAGCAGTGTGTTTACAGTAAAGTACATTTATTGTTCTTGATGAGATTTTGACTATAGAACCTGATATAGTTCTCAAATTATTCAAATTGTATCTGTTTTAGTAATCTTTTTTCTTGTTATTCTTGCATTACCTTTGTATTCCTATAGTAGCAACGGAATGTATTGTGAAAAAGTAATTTAATATAAATGAAATATAATACAATTCAAGTATATTTTCTTGAGAATTTGCTGCAGGATTACTAGACTTCTTAGAGCAGACTGGGCAATCTCAAGCTCCCACTCTGTCAATACTAAATGAAACTAATTAACTGAGGTGGAGTGCTTAGAATTATAATAGCTATCAGGTCTTTCAAGGTGTTGGGTGAAAGATGATAGAGCAATTCAGATTGGTTCCTTTCTCCTGAGCTCGAAACTATGTGGAGACTAGCTATTGGACCTAAATGAACTCCCAACGGACAAATATGTTTTGACTTTTCAGTAAAAAAAACAAAAAAATGAACTTGTTCTTTTGGATTATAAATTATATTGCTGTAGTTAAAATCACAGTATTGGCTTGTATCAAATCTGACATTCCACAAACTCTTCCAACTATTTGTTGAGAGAAATTGTCTAGCGTGGAATCATTTCACAAAAAGGAGAACAGTGCACGTTTTTTGATGTCAGTAAAATGATAATAATGTAAGGGTGATTTGTTTTTTCCATGCTATGACTTTGTATTTAGCACTCTATGCTCGAGCGCCACTGCTTCCCAACTGGGCAGTCTGTTAACATCTGTTAGATATCTGGTTAAGATATTATAA
>OMLP01045323.1:58207-81353 GCA_900302685.1 Spondyliosoma cantharus
TTCTTATTTCCAATTTGACCCACATTTGCTCGGACTGGGTCACTTTTAGCCTTATTCACCCTCCCTGTCTCCCTCCACCACACACACTCTCATTATCCACACACACACACACACACACACACACACACACACACACACACACACACACACACACACACACACACACAGCATTCTGGGCCGGGCAGCTCCTGGCTTCCACTTCAGGGTTTTGGCTGTATCCCTTGCACTGTCACACACACACACACACACACACATACACACACCCTCTCCTCTCCCATGCTCTAAGATCCTGTTCATCAGCCTTTATTGTCCCAATCAAAGCCGTGCCTCCCTGACCGCCTTTAATATTCAACACTGCAAGATGGTACATGAGCCGTTTGTCTCCCGCTAAAGGAGGACGTGTGTGTGCGTGTGTGTGTGTGTGTGTGTGTTTGTGTGCGTGTGTGTACGGGCACGCATGCTTCCACACAAAGTGAAGCTGGATAGCTGCGAGTTGCCCCTGACACCAAACTTAATTCTCCGAAGCGAGGTTGGGGATAAATATTTCAAGGTCATTCTGTTTGCTCTCTGTTGTCTTGTTCCGGGAGCGCTGACTATAATAGGAATATATGCATGCCTAACTAGGGGCTTTAGAACAGAATTACACCGCCTGCTGCTCGCTCTCTGCCTATAGGCACAGGCCAAAAGATGAAAGATGACTGACAAAGACACTGCAGTGGACATATAGGACCATGTGTCTCTATCTGTGCAGTCTCAGGGAATACTAAACCCCACTACTGTTATCCTCAGAGATGCTTTTATACTGTAGTAGCACTTACACTGCTTAAAACAAAGGCTTTATTGTGACCAGGCCTACCTGATTTTCAGCAGTAATTAAAGTTACCATACGCATAAAAAGACTTTTTGTTATACTGTATATTTTGTTGTGTTGTGTACTTACATTATATCAAATGTTTCACACACTGTTAACACCCAGATACATCTGTACGTTTGTCAAAGGTGATGGCGCCTTTCATTTGTTCGCCTGTCGCTACAACTTCATGGTGATAGTCGGTGAATGAGGAGGGAGGTCGGAAAACGTGACCAAACATACCATGAATGAAACTAAAGTCCGTCAACATTTCTTTCTTCTAGATTTCAATCAGCAATGGTGGTTGTTCAACGGTGAGACATCAACAACCATGACCTCATGCTACTTATGTCCTTTTAAGAGAGACTGCTAGTGGAAGAAATACATACTGTGTGTTTGTCTGATCGGTAACAATATTGGCTTGCAGGTACGGTATAGGTGAAAAAAAAGTATATGTTGGTGCGGCAATTTACTAGCTGTGCGAGGATGTGCAAGTAGAGAAGTGTGTGAATTTCTGTTTCAAGCTCTCTTCCATCATATTCCATTTATACAACCAAGCATTCCTTTGAGGAGAGACTAACCAGAGATTTGAGCAATTATCCCTGTCAGTCTATTATCAGATTATAAAGGCATGCAAGTCAATGTTCTGATGTACAACAGCAGGGAAGCAGTGCGATTCTTATTGTATAGCAGTCTTATTGTCACTTTTTGCTCTCAGACATGGTCGAACAACCAGCATGAGAATTCTGGAGAAGGTCTGTAGGGACTGAAAGTTTGTTCATCTAACGAAAAAGAAATGTCCACAAGAGACTTTCAAAGACCTCAACAAGAGTCTTGTATGCCTTATTAAGACTAATTGGGTGGTTGACTGAGCTCAGGTAAGATGTAAAGCCCTGTAAACTGAAGACGTGTCCAGCCTCGGTCACGGATTGTGTTGCTTAGCTGATGTATAGTTGCTGGGCAGTCACTCATTTACTCAGCTCTTTAGGTTTCAGAGCCATAGTTGGAACCATGGCTTGCATAAACCTCAGCCTGATGAAGGTTCAATGAGCCAGGCAGACAGACTAAAATATTGAACTGAACAACAAAAACTGGGGAGGGTGACTTGTCACCAAAGGAGATGCATTTTGGTCAGTTTAAATCACCTACTACTTGTGGGTAAGGAAGTCATACGTCAAGCTTGCGTATTCATATATACTTAATTTTATTATGGTTTTAGAAAATAACAGTAAAAAATGTTCATGTAAAAGCAGCACATGGACTTCCAGGCCCATCTGTGGCAGTGATTAAATCTCTCCAACCTCCACTCCACTCTTTTCTCCCTAAAATACAATTATTTCATCGATACGTTTCTGCGAATGTTTCCTGTTTCCTTTTGAGGTTAGAGGAAGGCGAAAGGGGGCAAGAAACGCTAACGAAGCGTGGTCAAAGTGTGAGCGGGGCGGGGGGGACTTTTCATCTTGGCGGGAGATGTAAAGTAATGAAGTTGACACCAGTGTCCACCCCATTAGGCTGGGCCTGCATGGACCATTACAGGCAGGGTGAGAGGACAGCCCAGAGCCAGAGGACCCTACAGAAAACACACACACACATACACAAAGAAAGGCGTTTACACACATGGAGGGAATGAAAATGTACAGTATGTCAACCCATGGCACTCTTTCCTAAGGGGTTTGTCTATACTTACACACAAACTAACTACTTTGTGTGCTTGCAAATGTGTGTATGTGTGTTCCTCTCTGAATAGGAAACACAGATAGCAACACAGTACATCCCTGCATATTCTTCCCCATAATGTGTGCGCACATGTATAATCCTCGACTGTGTCCTGTATCTGTGCATATGTACAGCTTTCCTGAGTGACTGTGTATAGCAGCGGGAATGTCATTGTGTGTGTGCGCGTCGGAATGATTCGGTGGCAGCCTCCATTCTCCCGCTCAGCCTGTCAGGGAAATATAATTTGCGCCTTCAGTGCTTTTCACCTGGCTCATATGTAGCATGCAAATTTATTTCTCTAATAATCCGAGTGCTCGACGGCCCTCCTCCAGGATTAATGACAGCATTCCCGGGGCCTCGCCTCCACCCCGGACCCGCCGGAATATTACCGCCACGCACCCCCCTCACACACACACACCCTGACATGGAAAAATTGTGTTAGTTCTACACAGAAAAACGCCAGGGTATTTGTCCTGCTAGACAATATAATGGGCTGGTGCATCATCAGATTGCAATGTCATTTCAAAAAACCTTGAATACAAATAATGGGAAGAAGGAGGGGGGACGTGGGGGGGTGCAGAGGATAGATGGTGCGTTTTCTAATCCAGTGGGCTAGTTATCCTTCATTTCAGGTAGAGTGGTGTCGCGGTGACACTCACACACACACACACACACACGCACAGAAGAAAAAAACACACTGCTCCGTTATTCAAATGAAGTGTGCCGCATTGTGCAGAGCTTGCTGCTTTCGGGACACATCCCTTTTCTTCCCCTCTTCCACCGTTAATTAATCTTAGAGATCTTTTTTAGCATCCCTGGCTCTCTCTCAACCCTCCCCAGCCCCGGCTCTCTGGCTTTTTCTAAGCAAACAGTATGAAATATGGATATGGGAGAAGTATTAATTATAACCCCATGTGTGGGTGGTGTAGATCTGTGTGCGTGCGTTAGGAAGAGGGAGAAAGAGAGAGGCACGGGGAGAGAGGGAAACAATGTGCCAGCGCCACCACCCACCGCCTGGATCTGTCACAAGAGACCGGGAAGGGAGAGAGAAAGAGAGAGAGAGAGAGGAAGAAACGTAGAGAGGAGGGAGAGATGAACGGGGACAGTGTGAGAGAGGAAAGCGAAGAAGAGGAGTGTGTGTCCTTCTATTAGTGTGTTTAAGTGCCACCCCAGACTGTGTAGCCCTTCACCTGCGAACAGAGAGTGCCTCCATCACAGGTGAGGCCACACAAAGGCTCGGTCGAGCCTGTCAGCCACTGCCATCCGGCACAAAGCGGGTTAACTTCAGCAGTGGCTCTGCACCCTGACAGGCCGCGACTGCTGGTCACTTATCTTTTTAATTAGCTTTTCACTCCTCCTCAGCCTCCCTGCACTCCCCCTTCTCTCTCTGACTTCACTCTTTCTCCCCACTGTCACTAGTTCTGAGCAGATTTCTGTGACAAATTCTTTGCTTATGTACACTCATCTCCTTTGCACTGTGATGAAACATCACACCATCATAAGCCAGGGTAACAATGAAAGAGAGTACATACAGTATGTGGAATGTCTTTACAGCATAATTAATAATTCTTCAATCAATAGATGCCAATTATAGTTAAGATTGCGGTTATGGTGAACACACTATGGTTATCTGATGGTCAGAGTTATGTAACTACAGAACTTGAGGCTGAGGTTATGGTGAAAGGTGCACTATGTAAGAATTTAATTTACACTCCAAACAAATAGGGGGCAACATTTCACCACCACTAACCGCTGCTTACTGTAGCTGCCATTAGCTAGTTAGCTCAGTTTACACCGCTCGCACGGGAGCTTTCGAATGCTGGGCAAAGACGATTTTAAGGCTTGAGGGTACTTCTTGGGTAAACTAAAATGTTCCATATCGTGCCTTTAAGAAAAAAACAAATATTGAGCCTTGATCGGACAAAAACTCCACCCGGAGTTGCAGAATCAGGATTCCCAGGGACACTGGGTTGCATATGTGGACTAAAATTCAGGCCTACATAAAAGAAATATATATTCAAGTTCAAATACTGTGATAGAGTGAGTGTGTGTGTGTGTGCGTGTGCGTGTGCATGTGTGTGTGTGTGTGCGTGTGTGCGTATGTGCTGAGGGGCCATCATTGCCAGTAAGACCTTCAAAAAGAAGAAGTGGAAGGACAAAATGATACAGGACTACACTGTCCAGAGTTGGAGGCAAAAGGACGAGCAAATGACAGGAGGGAAAACAATGAAGGAGAAAGTCCTGCACCAGACGCAATGAACTAAGAGTGCTATTTCTTCTTCATCCATTCTTGTTTCATCCATTTGCAGTGACGAGACGCTCATCAGGCAGTATTGTTTGCATGCAGCACGTTCACATCTGCCTCTGGTTTGGGTGGCCCGGTACCGAAACACACATACCTCACAGAAACTAAAAAACAACCACTTTGTTTGCATTTTGTATTTGATTTGTATCACTATGAAACTGGAAAAGTAACAGGAGAAAATTCAAGTTCAATTCATTGTCAACTGCCGAGCAATATCATTGGTTCTGGTACTAATACCTTTTCCTTTCTCTTTACACAGAAGTTGCTATTGTTGAGTCCGTCTTTCCTGCGTAGGATTCACATTGTGATTCATATGTATTCATATATTGAAGACTTTCATGCAGTCATTCAGTTATCCTGTCAGATGGCATAGATTAAAGTGTAAACCAGTTGGCTGTTATGTGAGAACGCAAGTTTGATTTGGTTGAAACGACCAAGTTTTATGCAAGCTTTGTCATTGGTTGGACTTTTATAGTTGTACCCATAAGCACAGTGTGAGGTAACCATGATGAAGTTGCACTGTTTTCCATGAGGCAACGTTTTTTCTTTGAGTGCCCGTTTCCTGGGGTCTTTGGAGGCACACAACAGTGGCTGATTTCCTGTTTTTATTGAAAGGCCAATATAAGCTCAGCACATCAGTAAATCACTGTATCAGTGAGTCTGCTCATAGCTGTAAATTTTCCCTCCTCCTCCTCTGTGTTCTCTTTTCTTTGGATCACCTTCATTTGAAGACTCGGTCTTTCAAGTCCATTACACATAGAAACAATGCACTAAAGATGAAACATCATGGTGATAAATCAAATGTATTTTTTTTCTGTGCAAATACTCAACTGTGAGACATTAAAGTAATGGTTCATTTAAAAAGAAATACTGATTTTAAGTCTGTGCGGCAGGGCTGTATAAAATCTGGAAGAGCAGGTTCACGTTCAGGCCAACTAAATTAGCAGTGTCATGTATATGTGCTGGCCTCTGCTCTTATTTTGTATCGCAGAATTTAAAGTGAAGTCAATGCTGAAGTGCCTTAAAGCTGCATTCTCGTTAATGCCCATCAGGGGGCGACTACACTGGTTTCAGTAAGAAGTCCAATTTAATGCAAGCTTATGAGAATATGTGCCTACTCTTCATTTGATTTCTAACCTCAGTAAACAATTTCCTGATGAGTTCACGGTCTCAGTCGCCAGTTTCAAGTCTCCATCATTCAGCATGATGTTCATTTTGAAAATGATGGTCCCATATAGAGTAAAATAGAAATAAATAAATAATAAAGCAGAATATGCTTAGGATGTGACTATTGTTTGATTGACAAGTTGCTACCACAGTGTGTCCTCAGTTCTGAGTGAGATCCAGTAAGGACATCAACTTTAGCTCAACCCTCTCATCCAAGTAAGGTTGCTGCTACCAACCGATGTGAACAGTGTAAATGTAATTCAAAGTCGCTTTATTGACATGGAAGTTGTAAACAATACTGCCAAAATATAAAAGAAAAATTTGTCCAAATATGTGGCTCCATCTCCAAGAGGTTCTGTCCATCACACATGCATATATACATAATGGTGAATCATTGTTTGAAACACAACTGGATTTGCCGTAAAAACTAACCGCTGTGGTACATTTTCTTAGAATCTGCCCGATTGAAGAAAGCATTTGACAAACCCATTTCTTAATCCCCTGGCCTAACCCACCTTCCAATGTAGCAATTAAACTCCCATCCCCTGTTTACCTGGCTGCAGCAGTCAGGAAAATAAAAGGTTACGGGGTCACCACTGAGGTCAGCCTTTCCTGTTTCACATCTCTAATGTGTATTTATTATGAGTGTATTAGGCCAGAAAGTTAAGATGGAAGTTGTTTGGAATTCCTCCCGGATCAGCTAAGGTTAACGGAAACCAGACCATCCCATGGTCATCAGCATTCCTGGGATGAGGACAACTCACAGGTGACCAATTACATGAGAGATTCCAGGGCAGGCAGAATAAAAGAGACTGATTGGCTGGCGAGACCCCCTGCGGTTGGGCGTTTTTGTTGACGCGAGGACCCGTGCGGGGACACATCGATGGCATTAAGAGGAAGGCGTGTCACGATGCTGGACCTCCCAGAGCACACAAACACACGGCGTCAGGAACTAATGACCCACTGAAGACCCAATTCCGAGGTCACTGTACACTGTCCTCCAGCAAATGGTTGAAAAATTACACTTCAGTCCCACCATAAAACATTATTACTTCCTGTCCGAGCAGTGAGAAATGGTCAAATCAAGTTTTTAAATGATGTTGTGCAATAAAATCCACTTTCCTGTGGGTATTTTTCAAGGCTTACTCATGCTGATGTGCGTGTGGTAATACAGTGACGTAAAAAGCTAAGATCACATCGATTTCACCTATTAAATCCTTTTCAGTCACACGATGATTAAACACGCTTTAAATATTGCATGCCCAGTGAATTTTTGCTCCATTTGGATTCGTACATTATTGTTCCTCTACCCTTATCAAAGCACTTTGATATCTGCTTTAGAAAAAAAAAAAAAAAAGGCCATGATGTCACCTGTCAGTGTCCATCTAAGCCACCAATGAAGACGTGACAGCCTTTTGGGGAACAGAATACTATTAACGCCGCGTTTCATCCCAAATGGGCTTTTATTAAAATGAACGCCTAATTAAATTCCAAGATGAGGGGGCAGCGAACAATGCCAGACAGTGGCTACTTTGATTTTTTTTTTTCCCCTTGTTTTAAAGTAATTATGCGGGGCCTGACATGAGTGAGCACACTGCCGGAGACCCCTCTAATGAGTTAAGCAAGAAAAATCGCCACAGTCGCCTTCCCTGGCAGCAGCTAATTGCCTGGCCACATCGGGCCACCGCTAACACTGTCATTTAAAATGTGCTTTTCTTCCATTTCTGCTGTTTTATTATTTATTTTTTTTTAAATAATGTTGGTGGCTTCACTTGACTGTAAAGGTAGATCATAAATGGTAAGAAAGTCAGGTGCAGGGTAGCTGCTGGAGGCCAGAACTTGAGATGCAGCGAGAGGCGCGGGTGAAGGTCAACAAACTTTGAAAGCACGAACTTGGCTCTCAGGAGGTTTTTTTTAGTATCATGCTTATGGTCATGTTTAAAGTCATAAAAGCAGCAGCTTATAACATAAAAGCCAGGAAAAAAATGTTTCCTAATGCATCATCGGTGAGCCACGGATACATGAATGAATCCGTGGAAGTATCCCTAAAAAAAACAAGGGAAGGTCCATCAAGAAAGAGATAAGACACATTGCATTGACTAATAAAACTGAAGCATCTTCCAAGAAAAAAAAAAAAAAGGAAACAGAAAGTGAATTGTAGTAAAGCAAAAAAAAAAAAAAAAGACCTGTTATGATTCAGTTATGACATTTTAGTTTGCCTCCAGGCAGCCATGTCCAAATCTATATTAATCAGATGAAAAAAAGACTATTATAATCACACCAAAAATGTCACAGCAACCCTGTCAGTCATCCCGTCTCTCACACATGCATGCACACTGCCATACACACACACGCACACAAAGGTAATGCGTGACTCTGCCGTTGCATCTACAAATGCATCTACATCTACAATGCCACCGCTAACATTTGCAAATGTTTCTGGACCTCCAAACAAGGGAATCAGTGAGACAGCACATAATTATTCATATGTTTCACTTAACCTTTAACATGCAGTCCCATACAGTGCCCCAGCCAGTGTCTGCATATTGGTACCAGATTATTACAAGGATGGCTAGGCATTTGTCCTTGTTTACGTGCCCTGCTGAAGCATCCTTGGCCGCGCTTGCCTCCACTCCAGATGAATAGCATTCCCTGGCCCCCGGAGGCTCCCAACTTCTCCTGAGACCTTTAAGTGTTTGTTGACAGACTAACAGACTTTGGCTTGTTTAGCTTTCTCCACTCTCTAAAATCCAAAAGGTCACAATTCCACCGCCAGCCGTACCCCCCTCGAAAGACGAAGAAGAAGACGAAGAAGAAGAAAAAAAATAAATAAAACAAGACCTCAGGAAAATCCCCCTTACGAGCGGACCTCGAGAGCTCTCAGGGAAACAAATAGAATCCCTGCTGCCACGGTTACCAAGTTTACCAACATGTCTCTATGGCTACAAATGACAGAATAGCTAAAAATGCGCCCCCCTCAGCTGGAGAAGCAAACAAAGAAAGAAGAGGAATTGAACTTGGTATCCCTCGCTGAGTAGATTACCCAGCACTGGTAGAAAGAAACATTTCGCCGGATATTTCTTTGGCTAAAAAAAATAAAGAGCCTAAAGTCTGAGATAACATGGTCCATATGGCATATCTGGGAGGTCACTGTCAGTATCGCAACATGGGGTGCAGCGGTACAATGGAATTATCCTGCTCAACATGCATAATTCCCCTCGTTACAGCAAACGAGCAGTGTGCAACCCGTTATTTGGGGTCTCTATTGTTGCTGTGGCGCTGCTCATTATTATGGGGTGTCTGGTTCAGGCCATCAGAGAGGCTCTCGCCACTGAGGTCTCCGTGGAAATCGGCAAGCCCATCTCACTGCTTAGCAACCAAGCCCTGGGGCCTGTTTTGCACAGCTTAATTCAGATGAGAGTGCCACGCACGGGATTGGCTAAGCTCGACCCGCACTCTCTCTCCCCCCACTCTCTCTCTCTCTCTCTCTCTCTCTGACACACACACACACAAACACACACACACACACACACACACACACGTACGCACATACAAACACACAGTCACTATCTCGCCCTCCTTCACTGCAGCCTTGCCGAGTGTATCTCTTCTGCTCTCTCACTATCTCTCTCTATCTACATTGTTCTACGGCTCGCCCGCCTCAGCCTACACATGTGAGGTGTTCGAAGCGCAGCGTGGAGTAATTATTGTATATTTGTATCAAAAGCACTAATATACAGTCACAACCATCTACTTGTAGTCATTCCAGTTGTGGAAAAATGTGAAGGTTATTTGGAACGGGCCTGTTTACTCATCATGTGGCCGTGTCAGTTATTTATTCAACTGACCCCGGATCAACCATAAATGATTTGATCACATCTCTGCTGGGGTTTGACTGATTATTGGTCCAGATGATTATTGGGGCTGATATGAAGCGGTGAGTATCAGTGTCTGTATGTTTTCTGTCAAATAAATGGAGTGGAGTGGAAGCATAAAGTAGCAGAAAATGAAATACCCTCAAGTGCTGTCTTCCAGTATATTGAAGTCAGATACATTTCTTCACTGGTTATTATACATTTTAACATAATGATTTGTGATATATCAGTTCCAGATATCAAATATCAGTCGTCTTGATTACAAATAATCAATATTGACCCTACAGCTCAAGTAAGAGTACTGTACTTGAGTACATTTTGGTGGCACATGGCTGTTCTGCCTCTTTATTCTGCCACTCCAATACATTTATTTCACTACGTAAGTTATCAGAGCCAAGCCAGTGCAATTTTAAATTAATCTATTTTATCAACCTGCAACCGCATAAAAGAAAGGTGATTCAAATAATCAGAATGAACAATTGGCCAGGTCAATAATCAGTAGACTCATAATATCCAGTGTGTTCATGTATAATGATTAATGATTAATTTTTAGTAGTTATTCGATTGTGAACAAACAATAAAATGCCTCATAAACCGTTTTTTGGGGGAGTTGTTTGTGGTAAAGCTGCATCGGATGATTGAAACTTTTAAAACCGCTGGAGTTTCAGTAGGTGGCGCTCTTCTCCTTATCAGCTTAGTCATGATGGCTTTCACTTCTCACATTAACTTGGTCTTTCTTCTGCTTGCTATAAAGAAATGGAGGATGTCCAAAGATTCTTTCCCAGGTGACAGCCAGTAAAAAAACGGGACTATAGGTTCAATTTCTATTGTGATGAGTCAGCATTACCAAAAAGCTTTATTCACATGAAGATGTCAAAGACTAATTGTAATCATAAATCCAACACCACAAACTAAACACCTTGTGAACAATCCTTTCATTCTGTGTTTCACTTTTTCTTCGTTCGCATCCTGCCCTCCTCGCTCTCCGGCTCTGTCTTCCTCCACCTTTCTACGGTAAGTGGGTGATAGCGGGACGAGCGAGGAATCGACAATGGCGGCTGTGACTCAGGCAACCAGCTGCTGCAGTGTTGTGACGGTAATGAGGACAGGGTCAGTATACATGGGCAAACTGAAGGACGGGGGCTCGCATCGGAGGACGGGGAGAAGGGGTGAGAGAGAGAGAGAGAGAAAGAGGCATAGCACAACGGATGCATTGAGGAGGTAAAGCCAGGTTCGTGCAGGGAGAACGAGAGAGTGTGAGAAAAGGAAAGAGGAGTGCAGAGATAGAAGTCGACAGAGCCAGCTGATAGGACTTACAACAGTGATAGCCTCGCAGGGAAAGCGCTGAGCTCAGCAACTTTTTCTCTCTCACACTGTGGCTCAAAGTGAGGGGATGTGGAACAGTGCAGGTTGGAGGTTCACGCGAGGACACACAAAATACATGTGGAATTCTGCTAAAATTATGTTAATGCTTTTAACAGGTTGCCACATATTAACCCCACCCGCCTACTGGGTAACTCTGTGAGCCCATTGTTGTTTTTAGCTTGTTTTTTCCACTGCCTTTATCTGCAGACATGACAGCGTCATTCAGTGCTTTAAAACTGTTATTTTTCAGAAAAAGTTAGACGAGAGCCATTATTAAGCAACTGAGTGGTACTATACATGTCCTAGGGCTGTTTAGAGGGATTAAAAAGGTTCACACAATTTGACATGATTTATTTGTTTATTTATTTATTTCATTTTTGCCTGTATGTCCAAAGCTTTTCACCACACCACAAACAAAACATTTTAAATCACTGGATAGTGGGAAATCATCATTGTTCCAGGTATATCACTTTTTTTCTTCTAATATTTTTTCAAGAATGCTTTAAAAGGTTCTGATATTGTTATTATTCATCATTTTCAATTCAAAGAACATTACTCGTCACCAGGGGGCAATTAAAGTCACCTGGAGTAGCTGTACACAAAACAAGTCGGATGGAATAAAATAGACTAAACAGACTAAATAAGACATTTACAGTATTTACATGAGGTGCAGCGTAGCGTTGAGGTAGAATGGGTTGTGCATGAAGAGGCAGCAGCAAGTTGTGAGAAATGCAAAAGAGGTGGAGGGGAAGTGGGAAATGCAGTGACCATCAACAGGTTACTTGCTGTCCTTTTCGGTATTGTCCAGTTTTGGAGGGCAGGGGTGGATGGGAGTTTAGGAGCGAATGTACCTCATGACCTTGCAATAAGGTAGTGCTCTATATACCCCATGTTTGAAACTCACACACTCAAAACAACGGCTTGAAGAAAACCAGGGTGATCACTTTCAGATGGAAATGTTGGGGCGCCCCGGTAGATCAGTCGTGCGCCCCATGTACAGAAGCTCTGGAGAATGGAAGCGCTCCAAAAGTGCAGTTTAAATGCAATATCCAAGAAAGAAAATGAGTCTCTGACATTCACGTCAATCACAATTTAACTAAATTGAAATGTATTTGAAACAATGGCATATCCACTCACTGACTCTGTGTAATACAGCTCTATTTAATTAAAATGTGCACAGTCCAAATGCATCACGTATAGCTTTATCTCAGTCGTAATGTTTTAGTTGAGAACTATAGATCAGAATTTCTTCACACAATTCTGACATCCGATGAGAATGCTTTTGTAAAAAAAACAAAAAAAAAACAAACACATATCTTAGCAGTGAGCTGATTCGACAGTCTATTGTCATCTAATTGAAGAACAAAGTAGCTTTTCATAATTCATGGCATTGTTGAAACGCATCTAAACAATGACTCATTGCGGCAGAGAATCAGCTCACACATTGTTTTGCAGTTTGGAGCCTCTGATTTACTGAAGAAAAAAAAACACAGCATTTAGCAGTGTGTTACGCCGAGAGAAGGAGTGAAATGGAATGAGACAGTGGCGACACACACTCCCACTACATACACAGCGTTTAACATCTTCACGCATGGCAGCTCAATTACCTGAGTGTAATTGCAATAACTCCAATACCTCTGCAGTCATGCTTGACAGTTTCCAGACCAGGTCCTGTAATTGCAGGTTGATATATGCAACTGGAAATCAAAGGGGCCTAGCGCGTTAGCGAGAGAACAGCTAGGCTATGACTTTCACAGAGGAGTGGTGAATTGCTAATGCAATAAAAGGCCGGAGTTATTAGCAGAGTTGTGAATGGCAAATTGGTGTGAATGCCAAATCATCAGGGCTAGTATTAAAAAAAAAGAAAAAGATGGAAAGTTAAAAAGGGAACTGGGAGGGATGAGACAATGGATGATGTTCAGTGGTGTCAGAGCAGGCTGGGTCTCATTGTAATGGGGCTTAAATACAGTACAGATCTACTTTACACTTTAAATACTCTCCACAGTCAAAAGCAAAGTGCTGGGTTAGTCTGGGGCTCACACTCATTTACTGTACCATGGCTTCAACAGAGAGGATGATGGGAGCCCCTGGTGCAGTGATAAGTAAATAAAAACTTGAGGATAACACTTTCTATTAACCATCATTAATAAATGATACATTTATTGTTAATTGAACATCAGTAATTCATTTTTGAGAGTTAACTAACAATCAAACATTTCATATTTATGTACGCTGCTATTTAATGTTTGGCTGTTATGCAGCTTGCTATACAGTAACATTGGCATCACATAATGTACCCCTGTGTCGAGACTTTGACTAGCTATGTCGAGGCTAATGCTCTTTTACATCACACTCAAAAAAGGAGGCTTCTATTATGCTATATATTCTATTATTCTACAAAATCTATTTGAAAGCTGCTCTTCTGTACATGGGAGACTAGATGTAATGTTACAAGTCTTAGCTCCCTCTTTGCTCATCGATTGCACTTTTCCTCAATGCTGGATCGATAAGTCTGATAGCCGTTGCCTGAATGTGCTTTAAAAGACACATTTGCATTGGACGAGCTCTATAGTTAATATACTTTAGCTGTAAAGTTAGCCCAACATTGCTCAAGTCTCAATAAACGATGGTACTGCTTAGATTGCATCCACCTGATTGACTAACAATTGCTATATTATATAATACTTACGTTACTGCATGGCAAACTTCTTAACAGCCCAACATTAGATAGCAGCGTACATATATGAACAACGTTGCTCATTTGTGACAATAACATAGCTAGACTATACAGTTCTGAAAAATGGACTATTCATGCGTGCAAGTTCAGGCAGACAACCTGAGCTGCTAACTTTGCTAACTTTCCCTCTGCCTGTCAATGCCACCAGTGCCCTGTGTCAGTATTTCTGCATGTTCTTTCAGCACCACCATCCCACCATCTACCTTTAGGCTCCGACTGCATGGTTCAAGATGTTTTGCTCATCACTCCCCAATATGTCTATGTAAACATACCAGTTGGGAGTGATGATCAGAAGCCAAACTCTATGTTTTGCTGCTCAGCTTCCTTACTGAACCATTTTTAGTGACAGATTCAGCTCCCATGGCTTGATTACCTACTACGCAAAGTCGATAACTGCCCTGGGGAAGAACTGAAGAGAACCCACATCTTGGAGGTGCACTGCCTGTGAGGCGGGTTTGGTAAGTTGATTAATTGCAAATAAGTTCCAACAAAGAAAGCAGAGGAACAGAGCTGACCACCATGGAGAAATGCACTTCTGATCAGCCAGACCATCTATCGTACGCATCGTACTGGCACTGATGTTTTTCCAGTTCTCTACATTTGTTACCTAATCTTCTGGCTACATTTTGTAGAGGGGTCCTGTGTGCATTTGTCATGAGCACTTTAAAGACTTGTTTTCCAAGTTGGCTGACATCTCTTGTGATATGATTGAAAGCTCCAGAACGGCTCGTAAATGTTGAAATTATTTACTCGACTGCTGTTGAGTGAAAAATGATCAATGAGCTTCTGAGCTGCTAAATGGATGCTGTGTTCCAACTGTTTTCTCAACTTCAATAACTTTATTATTTCAGTTTCTAACTGGTTCACACATGCTTAAAGTCGTCTTTGATCAAATTACCACGTACTTAGCAGTTAGCATTATCCAAGGATAGGATGGTACTGCATTTTTCAGAAGAACAGAAAGCAGTAGGTGGAGTGTGGGCATGTCAAAAGGGGCCAAACCAGCTGTTTCTGCCACCTAACGGGTTAATTCAGCCATGTAAACACTCCTCCCAAAAACCTCTGATACAGTTTTCTTGTGCCTGCCAGCACCCTCTCTGAGAAAAAGTTGAGAAGTCAGAGGATTTCGACATGCACACCAATAACTTTGTGTCTCCAAATCATCAGCATTTACCAATGACAGCTGTATTTGGCTTATCTAAGATATATCTCAGTCTTATAGTGTCTTCTTGGTTTCAGCCACAATTGGATTGTGTAGACTGCACAATCCTATAATATCAACACAAGCATTAGGTCAGTCTATAGTTATTGTCTTAGATCATTTGCAGTAACAGCTGTCTTTATAATTTAGTTTTTCATTGCTTTGGCACTTTTGGGCCACTCGTGGTCAAGTTTGCTTTGGGACCAACAGTTGAGTTGAAAAACTGTAGAACAAACACCACTTTTGATTGATTGACGGCTGCCGCGTCATGTGTGACCAGCCTGTATAAAAATCAGTAAAAGTTCCATCAAAAAGACCACACTTAGCGCTACCGCTCTGCTTTAATGTGGTCCTCAGGAAACCTGAGACGATGTGCGGTTGAGCCCGGCGAGCTAAAGGGCTTTGTGTGATTCCAGCATTCCTCCATATGTCTCGGGACGGTCCAAAACCACAAGCCCTGACACAAGCAGCGGTTCCAGAACCAGCTGCCAAGATCCACTGTGAGGAATATTCCTGTTCTTTATCCAAGAGCGCTCCATTAGGATTTATAGCAGGGAAACATAAAGTACTCCGATAGAATCCCTGTCCAGAAGAGGCCAGAACAGACAGACTTATGACAGCAGTAGTCAACCAAAGAAAGCACTGGACTTGAAAAGGTTGGTTACTAACGACATGTTTATCAAAACAGTCAGACCCAAAAACTGAGTGAAGAAAATGTCAAACATTCTCTAATTTAGTCAGGGGATCAAGTTATGCCGACGCCTTTGGAAAACCGTGCTTTTGATATAATCTTGCCATTTTGCACGTATTTGGATAAAGCAATTGAAGAGCCTACCACAACACAGACAGCGAGAAACACCACACTAAGATACAAACGCCGCAGACACACTGTCCATAAAAATGACTGAACGACAACCAACAACCTCGCAGAAATCATCACAGCTGTGACCTAATTGTAATGACTGTAATTGTAGCCAACCGAAAACACAAAAAGCACGAGCACCATGAAGGATCACAGACACCATAATCACACGAGAGCGACGGGAATACAATTGTAGCTCGGCCTCATAGTGGCAGTATCTTAAATTCCTACTTATGGAGGCCCCCCGCAGCAATTACACTTCCTTAAACAGACTGTTAGGAGACAGAGGGAGGGAGGAGGGGAGGACGAAGAAGTGTGGCAGCACGCTAGGAATAACTGTTGGTCGAGGAGCTAATAGGCATGGAATGATGACAGATATCATGGAGTGGACGCCATGCAATGACTGGGAAGGAATTAATAAGCAGGAATGGGTTAATAGTGCATTAAGAGCCAGCAGGAGAACGGCAGGAGAGAAGAGGGAGAAGCTTCTGAAGTCAGCTGTGAGTAATCACCCCATGGCAAGCCTTCGACGATTACCATAACAGAGCAATTGGACGTGAAAAATGGATAATAGTATGGACATAGAAGTGTGGGACTTTGTGTGTGTGTGTGTGTGTGGGTAGCGATGGCTGTTGGGGAGGAGTGAAATGCACAAATCCTACTGGCTCTCCAAATGTGAAAAACAGAAGGAGGTGGTAATTTCTCAAACAAAAACACACATGTAGCCATACTGTTCTAATTTTAGCAATTTTCACCATAATCGTTGCTTTACAGGGATTAGACTGACACTCTGTTGTGTTCACCAGCCCATGCATTGCTGACGATATGACTGAAAAGCTATAACGTTATCACACTTAAAAACAGCGTTGAGGGTAACACGTTCGTTACGCAAAAACAGTTTTGCTACAGTATTTCTTGTAGCGGCAACAGAGTAATATTAGGCTTTACTAGTAATATTTCAGTGACAGTTGTGTCATGTAACACGTTACAATCGGCATTAACAAACAAAGTGAAGTGTTTATTATTTTTCTTTAAGAATCCATCCTCACCGTGCATGACCATATTACATAATACTGGCTATGCGTGTGTTCAATATAGCTGAGCCTATAAATACTTTGTTGACTGAAATGAGCCATATTTCTTAGGCCTGACGATGAAGCCTAATCCTCAGACCGCACTTTAATTTACATTCTGGAAACAAATGTTCTGTGGACTAGGCATAGAAAAAGAGATTTTTGTCCTGCCATGCCATCATAGGCTACATTATAGAAGGTGTAAGTCTGCTGTGTTTCATATGACTAAGCCTACAATTAAAAATATGTATTCCTATCTCATAATATATGAGACTGTGTTCCTTTGTCTGCCTGCTGATCCTTATGTCCAAGTCATTTGTGTATTTAAAAAGGTCTCTGCAATTTAAATGTTGTATATCGGTTATTTGGGCATTTTGCTGAAAGTAACTAAAAAGTAGTGTAATACATTACTCTATGCAGACAGCAATATCATAACGTAACAAATATATATCTATAAAATGAAGGTAACTAGTAATATGTAATATAATGTATTTTGAAAGCAACTAGCCAAACACTGCATTTAAATTATTGCTTGTTTGGTCAGTTACTGTCTGCCGTAGCTTACTTGGTTTATCTACAGTTGGGCAGGTTGGGGAAGGACTTTTGAAAATGGGTGGAACAAAGGTTTACCAGTAGAACTCTGAAGTTCTGGTTCTCTCCACTAAACGCCTTTTTTAAGCGTAAATGCAATCGTTAGAGGTAAAAAGCTACAAGCTATAGCTACTTCACACATTTGTTAGAAGTCAACAAATATGCCTCTTGAGTACATTTTGTGTGTGGTTTACAAGCTCACCGGCAAGTGAAGCTAGGCCTCCTCTGAATGACTAGTTCTACCATGTCGCAGCCTAATATAGCCTGTATTAGCAGCTGGCTAACCCTGTGTCTACAACATCGGCAAGCTCCTGACACCATGTAGATAATTTGTGAGAACACACAGATTTATTTATTTTTTTTTTTTTTTTCGTCCAGCATTTTTTTAGAAGTTAAAAGTCAGACTTTAACTCTTGTTTAACTTAAACTACTTTACCTTCAACATTGGATGCAGAACATGTCATTTACAGGATTATTTCTCTAACTGAAGTGGCCAACTTGCAACTTTTGAGATTCATGAGTTGTGACAAGGTCACTTGTGTTTCTCCTCTCTCTCTCTCTCTCTCTCTCTCTCTCTCTCTCTCCCTCTCTCTGTGTGTCTTTCTCTCTGGGATGCTTCTAGTGTCCGATGTAAATGGAATTGGAAGACATTTCACAGCTGTGGAGCAGGGAAAATACAGAGAAGTAGGAATATGATATAGCTGAAAATCGATATACCCTTGGCTTCACACCATTCACTTCCAGTGTGTGTCAGAGAAGCGTGAGACGTTTCATTTTGCTCACTGATTCCTTTGGTCGGGCTATTATCCCCACGATCAGTCCAAATACCTCCTCTAATCAAATGGACGTTCATCCCTGGAAGAGAATATCCAGTCGCCGGGATGTTCAGTCATTATGGGCTAGCTCAATCTTAATGTTAATTTTATGGGGGTATTATTGTACAGGCAGACGACTGCAACTGAACACGACAAGATTAAGGGTCTCGGGTGTAGATGAAGCCATCAGCTCTGCCACCTTCACATTAGAGTGATTTGACTGTCTCGTGTCTGTTTGAAATAGGGTGGGTGGAGACAATGCAATGCACATTCATAATAAGACACATCTGTGTCCTTTCATAATGTAATGTAGCCAAGGTAATGGGAGGGACGTGGCCGCAGTGCTATTTCTGTAAACGTTCACCTGATTTGAATTCACAGATGTTGGGCATCCAAACAAGAAAAAGAAGCTACACAATTGGTCCTATACTGTAGTCTCACCCATGGATCCATCCCAAAAAAGCCCCCACTGACCTGACACTTGAAACAGCTTTGGGTTCTGCAGTGAGAGAGGGATCCACAGTGTCAAAGGTGAAACATTACAGTAAGAGTAACTAAGACGCTGAAGGAACTCTTGGACAACCCCTCTAACCTCCACAGAAAAAAAAAATCATAGGAAGAGATGGGAGGAGGTAGAGGTGAGAGTGTAAGTCAAACAGGCATTGCTAGACAGGTAATGGTGAATCAGAGATCACACATGGTCAATACATGAAAAAAGCAGAATTAAAGCCCTGCAAGCAGCCTCGTTTTAAAACAATGGTGTTGCTTTTTTTTTCACTTTTAACATATATTTTGTGAGAGTAGGTGTTTGAGATGCAGTGTGTCTGTTGGATGAGTAATGAGGCGCATTAATGATAACAACCTGACACGTAGGATCAGGGATGTGTTTCTAAGAACATGGTTTGTGTTTGTTTTTTTGCCCCCTTGTGGTAAAAAAAATCTCTTGTTGCAAAATAGTAATAAAGCTTGTATAAAAATCTGTTAAACTGATACAAGTGGACTTATCTGCCTTTGTGTCACATCAAGATTGTAATACTTGCATCTTGGAATTTAACTAAACCAGGTCAAACCACAGGGAGGGTTTTAAGAATGAGTATCCCTCTATCAAGTAGCTTTGTAACCGCGGAAGTTAAATGATGCAAACACTATAACGTGGCAGATTTGGAATCTGCTTTTGCCTCCACTCACCTTTTGGTAGAGAGTGGAAGCCCAAGACTGCAGAAATAGAATAGAAATCCTTAATGAATGCTATTCCCCTTTTGGGTTTGATGCCCTCCATCCAGGGAAGTGCATATTGTTTAAGTCTAAAAGATTATTACCATCTGAGTATCCCTGACTGCCAATAAGGCACAAGTGCAGAAAGGGAACCAACACAGTGCTAAGAACTCGCAAGGAAAGGAGTCAGTCAAAAGTCAGAATAGTTATGCAACCTTCCACGCCGTTGTCTAGTGCCAAAACAACTCTACAGTACACAAAATGCTGCATTGGCTGCCAACCCCACCAATAAAACTCCAAGGCAGTACTTTCAAGTAACAAAGAAAGGGAAGAAATACAATTGCAAGAAGCCATGAAGTGGAACAAAAGAAGGTTTGCAGATACCAGTGGAAGAAATCACACATGCCTCCTGCTCATTAGCTACACTGACCTTACATAAAGGCCTTGTATTTTCATTTATTTTTTATTTTTTTTGGATTGCCTTATTTGAAGCCTGATGACTCACTGGCTGTTCTGCTCTCGGTCTGTCCGGTGTCGCCCACGCTGTCGCATTAAGACCCCGACTCCAAACACTGAGCAGGTGGCGGGGAACATTAGGTGGCCGTGGATCACATAGCACCACAAACAGCACATCGCATTTTCATAAATTACGTAAGAATATGGACAATGAAGCCGACAGAATGCGGGGCAGCGGAGTCGAAGGGTGAGAGCGCCGCAGTCTGAGTGCATCTGTGTGTAGGTGTGTGTGCCCCTCCACTCGTGGTGGTGGACTTAGAAACCTCTGCCTGTGTGTCGCGTGTGCATGTGTGTGTCTCCACACCATATGTCTCAGTGTTCAGTGAGTTAAGTTTTCCTCTGCGTGTATGGGTGTGTCTCTCGGTCTGTGTGCACCTATATGGGTGGCTGATATGGTCACACTGTACAGTATGTGTGTCCCTGCGAGTGTGTGGGCCTGTAAATAGCTGTGGCAGCTGTAACACTACTGTAATGCCATGTGTGGTCCTACAGGGGCCAGATAACCAGATGGCCAACACATCACTGCCAAGACATACAGCCATATTAAGCACACACACACAAGCACACACTGGCGGGACCAAACCTCTGAAGGCCCTATTTCAGGCCCGGGCCACGGGTAGAGTATGGGGCCCCGCTGGCAGTCCCCCTCTTGTGCGTAAGAGTCCGGACCCAGACAGCCTGGCAGCGAGCAGCCGCTGGGCGTTCCACATGCCAGCTGAAGAGCACTGGGAGGCTGACTGTGTGTGAGAAGTCCCCCTTCTCTGGTCACCACATGCTCTGATCAGCGCTTGTGAGAGTTTGGGAGATTTGTACCAAGTTGCAAAGTTGTCTACTTGAAGCATATTGTGGCAAACAAAAGCTTGCTGTTAGCCAAGAAAAAAAAAAAATAGTTCAAAGACCGTGTGTGTGTGTGTGTGTGCGTGTGCGTGTGTGTTTGTGAGAGTGTGTGTGTGAGAGTGTGTGTGTGTGTGTTGCATCGACAGATGTCGAGTACATGCTGGTCCCTTGTGTGAGAGGATGGGAGTTTCTGTCTTACCTGAGGCTGCTGTGCAGCTGTCCTGAGCTGATCGTTGTCCCTTCCCACAGACACCGGGTGTGTGAGTTGGTGTGTTGGTATGTGTGTGTGTGTGTGTGTGTGTGTGGCCCAGCAGTGAGTTTTCTGCTCCTTTTCAGATGTAATAGGTAGCTGGGGCCTTATGGTGGAGACTGTGTTTTTTGTTTCCTCAAACCATTCCCGTTGTTAAAGTTTAAACAAAGTGGACCCAAAAGCAAGACAAACAGGCAGGTAGCAAAACAAAAAGTGAGTTTTATTAATGAAAGCTGTAATACAAAATACAAAACACCAAAAATGCAATGACACAACACACTGCTCAGTTCAACACTCTATATCCAGTTGACAGAAAACACTGAAATAGTGAACAGCACACAGGGAAAATGCAAAACTGATATGTGTCTAACTCGTGTGTGTTATAACCCAGACCACTGACGATGGGCATAAAATGCAGCTGAAAGCCCCAAAGGAAAATAGTACATAGACTTTGATTTGGGCTATTTTTGTCCAACAACATTATGTCTCCTCCATTATATCTCCTCACATACCAATGATTATAGAGTTAAGCACAGAATGTAGATGCAAGCAAATGAACGGCTCTTGTGGCAGGTATTTGTAATGTTTGAGTGAATTCAAATCTAATGAAATTGTGAATTGTGGTTTTTTTTGTTGTTTTTTTTCAATGAAATGACACAACTTTTTTGTGGATTCTGTTTTTGGGAAATGTAGTGCCTGCATTGTTTTTCTTGTAAACAACTGTTTATTGAGTGAACTGTTGCTGAGAACATTATATCCAGTTCCAGAGCGTAACATGAAAAAAGAGAGAGACAGAAGGAAGAGAATGGCGACAGCAGTAATAAAGAAACAGAACTGTACAAACAGGTGAACTGAAGGGAGTTACAGAAAGACAAGTGCATCAGACAGAAAGATAGAAAAAAGGAAAAATGGAGCCGAGAAATAGAGAAATCGTGAAATGGTGTAGGAACAGGAGGAGGTCCTCTCTGTCTCAGCACCCCGCACCTTCCCCCCCGAATCAGCACGATAATATTTTTTTAAAGAAGGCCTAAAAAGCTACATGCCTTTGGATTTACAGCCCCGGCTATCAGTAGCCACAAGCTCTGGCGCGAGACAGCGTGACAGGTGTACGTTTCAGCAACTTAAACAGGGCGGATTAAGCCACTAGTGGCTCCTCTTCATATGCATTCCTTATGGGAGTTAAGGCCATTTGAAATGCAGGGCCAAAGGCAAGATTACCGGCTCATAGGCCCATGGAGAGAGGTGTGCTGCAACTAAAAGCCTGGATTTGAATAATTGTGGCAGGGCTTAGCGCCCGGAATCAGCACAGAACAGAACCAATGGATTATTACACACACACACAGACACACGCACACACACTCTCTCTCTCTCTCTCTCTCTCTCTTTCAGACACACACACACACACACACACACACCAACTTTGGAAGGCTTTGACTTGTCTGACTCAATAACTCCCAGTATCACCGTGTGTGTGTGTGTGTGTGTGTGTGTGTTGTGTGTGTGTGTGTGTGTAAATGTGTTGTTGTTAAGGGGCTGGTTTGTGTCATATCTGTCTCCATGCCATAATGCAAACACATGTGACTGATGTTCTGCTGCTCTGCTGTTTATTATCCACGTACAGTGTGTGTCTGCGTGTGTGTGTGACAGATCATACTTCTACGAGCCCGAACTTGCGTTTGCGTGTGTGTATTCATGTGTGAGTGTACGTGTGTGTATAAACAAGTGTGTGTTCATGGTGCGAATGGTTGTATTTGTGCGCGTTTGTGTCTGC
>OMLP01045323.1:81736-96251 GCA_900302685.1 Spondyliosoma cantharus
GTGTGTGCGTGTGTGTTGTGTGTGTGTGTGTGTGTGTGTGTGTGTGTGTGTGTGTGTGTGTGTGTGTGTGTGTGTGTGTGTTAGGTTGAATGCCACCACCTAAACACAGCAGAGCCACTGTTCCAGCTCTGTACGTTCTGACACTGGTTGAGGGCTTAGCGGCGCTCAAGGTGCCAGACAGACAGACGAACGGAGGGAGGGAAAGAGATGATGAGGAGGGAAGAGAAAAAAAAAGGGTAGTAGGGAGGATGGATAATGAAGGGAAGGATGAGAGGTGGTCCCATATGAGTGGTGGAGAGGCAGCGAGGGGAGAGGTTTGGTATATTCTGCGTGTTCTAAAAAGACGAAGGACAGAGCAGGGCAGCAAGAAAGGGTGGGTTAAAGCCACATGAGTTTTTTTTTCGATTCATCATTTCAATTACTTGTTTATCTTTCTTGTTCTTGTTGTTCTTGTGTTGTTTTGGGGGCATTTTTCCCCCTTCATTAGGTAGGTAGTGTATGAGATGACAGGATAGAGAGAGAAGAACTGAAATGAAGGGTGAGCAAGACATTTGTGGTTCATGGCCGGCTTCTGAACCCCCACACCACAGTAGCGCTAAGTTAGATGTTTGGGATTTATTGCTTTGTTGTGCTCCTATTATAAATATGTACATTTTATTGAGTAATTAGCAATTAAAAATGAACAGTGAATAAAAATTAAGCCCCTTTCTTTGCTCTCTGTCATCATTCATAAACTTGTGACATGACATCGTACGGCTGCAATTTTGTAACACAGTCTAAGTAAAGATTCTACCCACAGCAGATCCACTGTTACACTCCTCTCCACAAATATCAAACTGAGATTACCGCCTTGCAGTAGTATGCCACACACACACCAGTTGCGTTCCTGGGCTGTGGAATTGAGTAACGGACAGATTTTTTTTGTATGTCACAGGGAAGTTGCCTCTATGACATGTTGTATATAAAAATGTCATAACTATATCATTTTATTTATTTTATTAGACATTTTTGTAAAGTTTTGTCATAATTATCATATTAAAGCAAGATTATTTAGAAATTGGCATTTTGTGCGATTTGGCACCCCCCACAGGTACTGAGTGCAATTTGTATTGTAAATACAAATCCCAGGTCCATAAAAAAAATTGCAAGACCTAATGTCGGTGCCAACTATGACCAAAACTCATGATGTCGCAACAATGTAATGTGCTGAAGACTGGCTTCATGAAGGAAACGTCTGTACATATGTAAAAACAAGTGATGGGAGGACCGAGTTGTTGTGACAGAGACACCATTCACCCTATTGAAAGACACTGTACCATCAAAATTATTTTGAAGCTGTTATTTTAAGGTGAAAAAGTTACATAATGTTGCTTAACTATTAAATGTGTTTTGTGAGGTCACAGTGACCGTTGACCACCAAATTCTAATCTGCTCATCCTCGAGTCCTAGTGGACATTTTTTGCCACATTTAAAGAAATTCTTTAAATTTCTAGGAGTTATGGAGATATCGCGTTCACAAGAATGTGACTGACAGACAGACGAAAGACACGGACAGATGGAAGCTTCCTCTAGGATCCAATTTTATAGGGATTTTTTTTTTATAAATATAAGACAGGACTCTGCAGATACTTAGACTGGGATGGGGAACAAAAAAAGACATAACAAGGTTACAGTGTTCATTTATTAACATTTCAAAACAGGATTTGAGAAGGGAGTTGGAGAGATAGAGATGGATAAAAGATGTGATACAAATAAACTATTTTCAAAATTGGAGTGCTGGGGATAAATAAAAGAGTCTAACAGCCTGAGGAGAGAAGCTGCTCTGTTGTCCGGTGGTACAGCAGTGGATAATTATGTATCTTTTGCCAGATGGCAGCAGGGTGACGGCTGTTTGCTGGGATGGTATTCTGCCTTACCAGAACTGCCATTCTTGAAATTTTGCTCAAGAAGGACATAATCATCAATTGAGACCAGAACTACAGAGAAGAAAAAAATAGGAAGTATGCCCATATGTAAAAGTAGAGAACAAGGGGAAAGGGAGGGAAAAAGAAACATGGGGAACTGTTAGGAAGTCAATTTGATGTGTCAATGATCGAATACCACCCAGACGGACTCAAGTGCTGAGACCCCCAGAACCCTGACATATGCAAAAGAGTCGAGTGTCCTCACTTTTTAAATGGTGTGAGCCACACTTTGAATAGAGGCAGCATCAACACCTGATGCCGCGGCTCGACCAAGGAGAGTTGGGGGTGGACAAGAGGGCAAACACCAATTGTAACACTCTGAAGCTGTCCTGACACAACCCTAGTACACACACACACACACACACACACACACACACACACACACACACACACGCAAATACCATAACAAAAGATAACACAGTCATTTTGTTTGTTTCTGCTGCTCCCAAATGAAGCAACATGAATATGGCTGATAAAAAAAACATCTATTAAACCACCTCTTTCGCTCGCCCTCATCTTAAGGCTGAGATGATCTTTTGTCCCATGACATTGGCATATAAAAGGCAGGGAGGGTCTAACATGAAAATGCTAGATCCAGTTTTTTGGGGTTTGACCCATAGTCTCAACTAAGCTCAAGGTTTTTATTGGTCTCTCACGACTCTCACACTTTAAAGAGATGCAACATTTATGGGGTGTCCCTTCAACTTGGCAACTCAGGAGAGAATTAAGAAAAAAGGTTTAAGTAGCTGCAGCTTGACATTTATTCTTTAAAATGTAAAAAAAAAAAAACATATTCAAATCTTAGATGTAGATAAAAGTGAGGTACAGAGGGGCAAGGCTTTTACATTCCCTATGTCTGACCTGTGTTGGACTGTTTTATTATTTGAAGTAGGATGTCAGTTTGAAAAGCTTGAATTTAAATGGGTTAAAACTTCTCAATGAAATAAAATTATTTTTGTGCTTAGCAACATACATAACTTCCAAAGGACCGCGATGAACTTAAAGCAGTTGTCAGTGGTATAGGTCTTTTCTACAAGTTTTGTAATGTTTTTTTTATTTTTAACTTCACTTCACCCCTTTAACTATAGTATTAAGTTAATGTAAGTAGCCTAACTTACAGTCAGCACTGCTCTTAAACTCATTAATTCTCCCTCTGTGGGCCCATCTATCCTTCCTCATGTTTTTTGCCTTGCAGCAGCCACACTGCTCAGTGACATGGATTGAGACTTGTTATCCAGCTGTGTAAATTATTAAAAATTTAGGCAAATGTCAGTTTCTGACAAGAGCCAGTGATCCTTTGCTACCATAATAGCACATTGCCTTGTCTCTGTGAGATGGAGCTTTACGATTATAAATATATTTTAGTGCTGTGACATAAATAATGTCTTGATTGCAATTTCCTGCTTTTTCATTGTGTCCGTGGAGAGTGGTAAGTATGCAAACTTTGATATCACCACCAGATCTCAGTGACATGCATATCCAAAATGCATCTTGATGACTAAAGAATCAAGTATGTGCTGTATATACTTTTAGTTGTAAAAACACTCCCCTGCTATTTGCAACAGAACTGTAATAGCGCCACAAATCATCTCACCAATTGTGCTATGTGCCTTTTCTCTGGGACCCTGTCAGACACAGAAGACAATGCAATGCGGTCTGATAAATCCATAAAAAAGCTGGAATAATACTGAATAGTATTATGTGAAAGAAAGGACATGATTTGAGATTGAAATGAGATGAAGAAGATGGGTGAAGTCACTCATTTCTTACCTTGGCAGATGAGCTTGAGGGGATCTTTGATGAGAAAGGGCTATTTCAATTCTACAACGGGAGAGATGGAGACTTGTGCCTATTGTGTGAAGTATGAGGGGTGCCTTCCACGCCCCCCCCCAAAAAAAGAAAAGGGACATTTTTTTATTAAGGTGTGACTGTTCTGTCCCTTTTCTTATTTTGAAGGATGATGGTGCGGTCTCCTCTCCCGTCTCTCCACTGGACTCTGTCGTTTTCACAGTTCCCCAGACGGACTCATGTAAATCTATCAAGTCATCTGAGAGAAGCACAGGTTTTGGGTGTGATAATGACTTACAGAAGACTACCAATGGGGAGAGGATGTGCCCGACTTCCACACGTGCATGCACATGAACACACACCGGTGCACCATCCACACCTCTCTACTCCAAGCTAGCTGAGCAATCTCTACACTCATATCAGCCCTGACCCTCCCCCCCATACTGTGCCAGCTGCAGATTGAGGTGGCAGCACCCGTCATAATGCAGTGTAAGGGCGGGGGCTGTTGGATGGCATTGCCATTCCTTACTGCTGGAAGCCGGGTACCCAGCCTGAGCTCCAGGTCTCAGTGGGTAGCTACGAGGAATGGGCCAGCCAGGGTGGTAATAGAGTAAATAACTCAAATGAGGCAGAGTGTGAATTACTTCTCTGATGGGCTGGAGGGGTCCCTGCTGTGAATCCGACCAGGGGGTCCAGCTAGGAAGAGCCTTGAAAATGTGGGGAAATGGGTCCGGGATGTGGCGAGGTAGCAGGGGGTAGCATGTCAGTGGGGATGGGGTGTGTGAGAGTGTTTAATACAGGTGATGATGGAGGGGAAAAATTGCTTGAGGCGACTGTGCCGCAGCAGGCCTGGACGAACCACACAGCAGCCCAGGGGATGGACGGTCGGACAGAAAAAGAGAGACCTGCACAGATGCATCCTGTCCTAAATATTCACTTGTCAGCCTTTTCTCTGACTGGTCTCCTGTATTCCCGGGTATTTAAATTCCTTAAAACTCACTCGTCTGTGACATACAGTACAATTAGACAAAATCTCCTGGGCTATGGATCATATGTAGATATTCTGCGGATGAACAGGACCTGTAGCCCTGTGAAGCCCAGATTCCCGGCACAAAAGAAACTTCAATGCAAAGGGATGATTGAAAACCACTTCAAAAATGAACCTGCAACCTTGGGCTTCAAAAGGAAGCATATTGCGTGAACTAATACAACCAGAAAAATATATGAATACATTTTGCTTCATTAGGTGACCTCGAAGTAGGTTACATGGTCATTCCTATTCTGTGCCGACCCTCAAGTTCACAGACGCCTCTGAGCCACCGATGGGCAAACAAAGACTTCAATGACAGTCCCTCGGAGTAGGAAGACACTACTTACCATTTCAAAGCGACAGCCCCCTTCACCCTACCAACTCTGTACCAATGGACAGAGGGAGCTTGCAAAACAAAAAAACAGCCCAGTTGAAAAACTGGTCTTGCAACACAAGACATGGACCATCCGCCATCTGTTTGTAGTGTGTTTTAGTGGGGGAGTGACACGAGTGTGTGGGCAGTCCCTGTTTGTGATCTTGTCCTGACCTTCTGAATCATCCATAATGTATCGCAGTGGGTTTGTAGAGAGGTATGAAAGTTAAATCAGAGGGAAGTTGTTGGCTTGTCTAGCTGCGGCGATGCACCCCTGACAGGCAAATCTTTAATCTGTGTTTGGGGGGAGGGTGTGTAAAGCGAGGCTGGATGTCAGTTTAGTGATGGCGAAGGCAATGGCATTTCAGAAAAAAATGCCGCTCTGATCTTTTGCGGAGAGCTTGCAACTTGCCAGACATTGCAGGAGTCAGTGAGCAGTCGACTGACCTCGCTCTTCCCTTCTTCCACAGCCCTCACCCTTCATTCCCCAGTCCCCCTCCCCCAGCACCAAAAGAGTTTTCTGCTTGTAACTTTCTCCCTTTCACAGCAGAAATTCTCACCTCACCGAAGAACTGTCTTCTGGCTGCGAAGCACAGCTGGACAAGACAGCAGAGACCCAGGGGATGAAAAAAAAATTCATACTCACAACAGAATTCGCACACTGCCGCCCCACTAAACCACCACATCAAGTTCTAACAGTGATGGCTTGCCTGCCTAGATGTTGGATCCGTTTTCTTCCAGTCTCAAATTGAACACGGGCTCCAACAATGGAAGTTTGCTTAAATGGAGCTCAGGTGGTGGTTGCAAAGCCTCCGGTAAGAGAGAGTTCTACTGAGGGAATATATTTCTTTGTTTGGTTGGATTTCAGGTGGATAGGCAGTAAGCCATGTAGTACGCAGGTATATCCGGAAGATATGAAATTCATAAAGTCCCAGTTGATGTGGGTTGCAGTGTTTGTGTTTCCTCTGTGTGGGTGCATGTGTATGTCTGTGTGTGTGTGTGTGTGTATGTGTGTGTGTGTGTGTGTGTGTGTGTGTGTGTTTGTGTCAGCGTGTGTGCATACAAATGCAGGTTGAATTTGAATGGACCAGGGAGAATCATGCTAATTCTCTCTCGTACACAAACAAGAAGGTGGACATGTTCATGCAAGGTGCAATTTGTGGGCGTCAAGGGCTCGGGATGAGGAGGGAGGTGGATTGAAAATTGCTCAGTCGGAAAAAAAAACTGTATTTATTTCATCTTCCTCATTCAACATTTTTAGTAGCACTGCATATTTTTTACCATGAGAAATTAGAAACTGATGAGATGGAGCTGAAGATAACAATGGGTCCTTAGAAAATCTGGGGTACTGAGCTTTGCCACAGGTGGCACACAAACATTTTGTTGATGTATGATGCTGTGATAAAACCCTCATACAGTAAATTAGTGGCTGGCGTCTTTTCGTACCATAACAGCATTTTTCCAAATTGTCATTTAAACTTTTAGCCTATAAGGTTGTTGTTCAATAAAAATAGCGTTCGCAAAGCAATGTTAATTAACAAATGAGACGAAATGAAAGTTGATGCAATTATTATGCAATTTTTCCCCGTAATTATCGACTCTGACCTCAGACAATCCCTTCATTAAATCGCCTGAAACACGTTGTGCATATTTTGAAGACAAATGTTTTGTTTTTTTACTGATCTGAGCTTGTATGCCCCCCCACCACCACCACCAACACTTTTCAACACAAAATGATGCCTGCAACAATCAGTCCAAAATCCAAAGTCGAACAATCCAGCAGAAACAAACAGAATATTGTTATATTCAAGAAGCTGTAAACACAAAATGTATGGCATTACTTAAGGCCGCGCATAATCAAGACATCAGCATTAATCGG
Source organism: Spondyliosoma cantharus (assembly GCA_900302685.1). Taxonomy (NCBI): domain Eukaryota; kingdom Metazoa; phylum Chordata; class Actinopteri; order Spariformes; family Sparidae; genus Spondyliosoma; species Spondyliosoma cantharus. Next base: position 88,771 of record OMLP01045323.1, read on the forward strand.
AAAACACTTCCATTATACTTAAATGAATAATTATGTATTTGGGTAGAGGCTTACTGTCTTATACCGGTGTCCTATTACAACGATCCATCACTCACTTAATCCATGCAAAGGTTCGGTGATCGAAAAAGGAAATGAATGTATTAAGGCACTTGTAAATAATTAAATTAATAAATGCTGTTTTTTTAAGATCATTACTTAACCACCAAACAGTTAAAACGATTGTATGTTTTGGGTGAGAGTGGCAGCTGGAGGCCATTTTGACTTTCTTGACCTGTCGCGACTACAAACTCACAAACATGATGCAGATGATGAAAGATGATGAAGCAAATGATGATGTACACATAAATACTGTGAAGTTCATCAATTAGCATTATTTGAATGGCCATTTTAATGTTTCGACTGATGTTTATAAACCTCTAAATTGGCTTAATAAATGGTTTGTAAAGCATTTCATCAACTTTAATTAACTATAAATTTACCAGTTATTGTTGTAAGTGTTACCAAAAAGAGCGTTTGGCATTTTAGATACATTTAACACTATTAAATAGTTATTTTGTAAGGTTTTATGAATTAAATATTATTTCACTGTTTGATTTTGCATTTTTAATATAACTTTTTTATATACTCTCACGTGACCTTAGCATACAACAGGCCATGCTGAAAAAAATTCCAATGACATGCCTGTGAAATATTGTATCATTTATTTAATGTAGAAAGGATGAAACCAGCATTACATTTAATTGAAGAAAGTACCAATTTGATGATGAAATTCCACTGAACCTCATGTCAAAAAGTGTAAAAGGCATAATTCTTAATGATGATATTCCTTGTTTTGTTCTTGTTCTTGCAGGGTTATGTCAAAGTAAGAAGTGAGAAAGTACAAAGTTTTTTCTTTTTCTGACAGGACTGATGTGAAGAAAAGGACATTGGACAAGGACGCCTGCAAACAATCAGCTTTCTACTTTTTGATAGATCTTGGGGTCAGATGTGGATTGTATTTACCTTCCCCGCACTTGCTGGAAACAGCTGCCGCTCACCCTTTAATGTAATTACAGTTGTTTGCCTGCCGTTGTATCTGCGAATGTCTGTGTTTGTCACCGGCGCTTTTTTTTGTTCCATCCAAACTAACGCCAAATATCCTCTGCTTAATGGTGATTGAAATATGGGTGCTGCCTGTCTTGGAAACCACTTAATGTCAACATGTCAGAGGTATCAGGGGGGAACTAAGTCCAAAACTACTGGACTGTCAAATCATAAACGCCATGGGGAACAGATTTCTCAGGGATCTGCAGGCGATGAAAAGAATCAGCAGAGGTTTTGACAGGGATTTCATTTGGCATCGCTCATGTCTCCAAATTAATCCCGCCACAAAATTATGGTTTCCTTTCATCCCCAAAGTCCCATTTCCATGGCTACAGTGTAGGGGAATCTCGAGAAGGGGAGCGTGGTTCGGAAGTAAAAGAGAGAAAAGAGAAAGGAGAGACGCGTTGTTCTTTGATTTGATTTAACGTTTCAACTTAGACAAGAAGGAAGAAAAAAAAAGGCAGAATCTAATCTTAACAAAGAGCAAATTACATTTTTTAACAGAGGTTTTATTGTTTTATGCAAACGGGGGGAACCGGGAGAAAAGAGTTGCACTGACAAAGAGATTCAGTGGCTGGCTCGTAATTAAGCTACAAGTTAAGACATTTTAATTACTCCTGTTTTTTTCTGTCTCTTTCTGCCTCTGATGAAGATGGTGCGGCAGTGAGCAGGGAAATGGACCATTAACTATCTGGAAAAGCAGATAGAGGCTGAGTAAAACACATTTTGACTCACTCCGCAGCCATGCATGAATCCTTCCAAGGATACTGCTTGAGCCCCTTTTTTTTTTCTAAAGCTTAACTATTGTGTCTTCAACTTTATTTATTAATCCTGTTTTATTATAAACCTGCATTGTATGTTTGATTTCCAGAAAATAAATGCCACAGCAAAGACTCTCGGTAGCCTACGTGGCCAGCGACTGTGGTCAAGTGATTCATAACAGCTGTCAGGAGAACAGAAATCCCTTTTTTCTATACTGTACATGCTTGGTAGTCGTCCAAAAGCTCGCCATAAATCTGCGGTTCACTATGTTGCCATAATGAGGTCTTAAAACTAACAATGGTTTGTCAGAGAGCAGCGAAGCAACTGCTGCTGGCGGGGACGCTCGCTGGGCCCGCTCTGTTGACCGCTTGATGGCTGCTCAAACTGACCATCTGTGATTGTGGCTGCGCAGAGGGCAGCTGACCTGTTATTATTGGACAAGGCAAAGAAACAAGATACTTTACTTGAAGACGTTCCAGCTGCCCGAAGACAGAAAAATTCAGAGGGTTTCAGTGACGACCTGCAGCTTTACACGTTATGTGTATGAAGTAGGAATATGGGCTCTACAATGTGTGTTGTCTGACATGACTTTCCGTCTGCCATCTGACGTAGGTCTGACAAAACCAACATGCTTCTTTTTATTAAGCACAATTGTTAACACTGATCATGAAACAGTTACAGTCACACTCACCGGCACAGATTCAACTGAGGTGCAAAGCATCATTTTGGGTACAAATACTTCTGAGCGCAAAGCAGTACTGTCACGGAACTTATCTGGGCTGGACACTGATGAAGGACTGTTGAGCTGCTGATGCGCCGGCTACACAACGCAATTCTCTTGAAAGAATTTATTACAACTGCGTAACAATTTTGGGCCCTCGCTAAACAAACAAAGGTCTAGAGTGTAGGATGTAGGGTGATGTTTTGGCAGAAATGGAATATAATCTGTATGTTTTTATTAGTGTATAATCACCAGAAAGTTCAAATTGTTGTCTTGTGTTTCTGTCACCTTAATTTAACGTTATATCTACAGAAGGAGCTGGTACTCTTTTACATCCACAGTAGCCCAGAACTGTCTAGAGAGTGCCTTTCATGTTTTTTCACAGCCAGTGAAGGGGAGGGTGAGACGAGGGATGTTCAGTTGGTTGCAATGTGTCACTCTACTAGATGCCACTGAATCCTACACACTAAGCCCTGATACAGCACAACCAGTGATTTCATATTCTTCCTTTTCAAACCCTAGAGAATACATTACCCACAATTCAACTCAACCACTTGCACTTTGTCAGAGGTTTGGATTTGTTATGCTCTTAGTAGCTAACGTGGCCTTGAGCCTCAAGCAAAGAAGAGCCGAGGGTCTGGCGAGCTCACTTCCTTTTTAACCCCACAACTGACACATCACATGACATTACAGGAGGTCATTGTAACACAGCTCCCTCTGAGACAGTTAAGGCTTTATACAACTTTTTTTTTTTTTTTTTCACATTTGCAGTTACACTTCCCAAGACCTGGAAAGAGTCTAGATGTGTAAGATCTGGGAATGTGCAGATTTAAAGAATACAGTAGAGCAACGTGTCATGATTAACAAGACGGAAGCAATATTGATTACAAGATACATATATACATTCCCATTACCACCAAATGATTTGACATTCTATGTTAATGATTAATCAAAGGCAGAAGAGAAGAGAGAAACACTGAGCCGCAGACAGTCTGGTCTGTCCGTGCAGCAACTCAAGTTCAATTATATATCACAGCAGTCCCCGTCTACAGTTTTAGAAACAATATGTAAATTACCTCTACAATAGCATCAAAGCAAACTCACAACAGTTTATAAGAGATCTTCTGACACTGGCTGTTTGGGAATTCAGAGTTTGGAAGTGTTTAACTAAAAAACAAGAAAATGTCTGACTTGCCAGAGATTCAACGGATGGTTCCAGTGCTGTTCTCACCATACGGGTCAACTGTGAAAGCAGCTTATTACAATCCGTATTGATGTTTGTGAGCCAGCGACCCCTAGTGGCTGTATTAGTTATTATGCCAACAAATGAATAATTTATTTTAGGGAGTATAATAAGGGACACATTGTGATTAAAGAGGCTCATCACAGTTGGGTGGGGTGGACAGACTGGTCAAACAAACACACCCCGTGTGAAACCAAAAGTTAACAGTGAGTTACTCTAACTTTGCACCATAGTAAAATAACGTAACCTAAATAATCTTGTACGTATGTAAGCTAAGTGCAGATCACCTCGATGAAGGTTTGATACGCTTGTCACTGTTAAATTACAGTGGTAAATGCTTTAGGAGTCACCAGCTATTGACCTACTCAGTCTTTAAGGGTTGAGGATGTGTTGATCGCAAACTCATACTGCACATAAGAGGACAACTTATGTGACAGAACTTTGACCTGCTTATAACATTAGTCTGAGGCAACCTATTCAGGTTCAAGTCTGGTTTTAATCCGTATGTTATCTGCCTGTCTGTGTTGATCCACCCATTATGTTATGGGTGGATCAACACAGTTAATATGATCTTCCTTGGCTTGGGCAGAATACCTCCCTCTAGCATTCTGGGCTGTCAAGCAATTTTTTTCCAAATCTGACCTGCATGGCTCACTAAAATGACCTGTGGAGGCAGACAGAAGCTGCTTATCCTACTCTGCAGCAGTGTCATGTGTTTATGGTTATTATACAGTTAAAACTGCAATGATTTGTTCATATGCAACTGCTACAAATAGGACCCTTATATCTCTAGTACTCTTTGTCTGTGTGTACTGAGATGCAACTCACAGGGCTCATTAACAGGGCACTGACAGGCTGTGACCAATTTAATTTATACCTTCTGTCATCCCTGCTCTCCCTTTCTCTCCATATACTCATACGTTTCAGACAGAGACGTAGACAAAGTTGTGCTGATGATGTTCTCACCTCTCCCTTCTTTTTTTATTTTTGATATATACTCTCAGCAACCAGGTTGGATTACCTTCTCCACGCCACGGACATCGGACACAACAGTCATGTCCCATTTGATGAGGTGCATTTCCTCTAAATCCCGCTCTACTGCTGAGCCCGTACACACTGCCTACCCCCCAGAATCTCTTTCTCTAAATAAAGTCTACAACTCTCGGGGGAGGCGGGAAGGGAGAAGGGAACAAAGATAGGAAGAAGAGATAGAATGACAATAGGGAAGTGACAGAAAAACGAGGGAGACGAGCGTGCGTACAGCGCCGTGTAAGACAGAGAGGCTGTGATGCATACTAATGACATCATTACACACCACCCACCCAGACGTGTTTACTGCCCAGCAAGTTTCTCCTCACCACCGAACCCCCGTGCCCCACCCCGACCTCTGCCATCCACCCATTTGCTTTGATCTTTTTTTATTTCCACCATCTCATCTTCTCATCCTTTTTTTCCCCCCTCCTCTGTTGAAATACAAACAACACAATGGGGCTAATTTTGGTGTATTTACCCAAAATCCCAAGCTCTGCTGGCAGTAATTCTGCGCGTGCTCTGCTCGCTGCATGGTGTGTGTGTTTTGTGTGAGCATAAGTGCGTGTGTGTGGGTGAGTGGGTGGCTCTTTTTTTTTTTTTTTTACTGGCATTGAACTTGACCCTGCGCGACCCCTCTATAATGAATGAATTGAAAACATTTCCCTTTGGAATGCTGTGTGTGAAGAGAGGAGGCAATAGCTGCCTCCACTGCCTGTGCTCTGTCAGTGTGTGTGTGTGTGTGTGTGTGTGCGTGCACACCCTCCATTAACAAATAAGACCCAGTGCCCCGCCCCCCATTACAACTTACCTGTAAACACTGAGCACAACCACTCATTCAACTAACATTGTGTACTCAGAATGTTCAGAAAACACAGTCACAGGTTTGGTTTCAGTAGATAACACAATGTGATGGAAGGGATTATTATGCTTACAGTACATTGTAATAGAGTGTTCTTAAAGCTGATTTTGAAATCCCATTTGAAGTGCTGGATTAAAAATACACTATTCAAGTCATTAATAGCTAATTAGCTAGCTTAGTTAGCTCAGTTAGCTGGATGTGTTCACATTTAAGCTCGATGACGTGAAAAAAAAGTAGTTCCTGCATGAAACTGCTCACAACAAGGTCTGTGGATTGTCTTGAGTAACCAGATCATGATTCCTGGAAAGAGACATTTTTTTTTTATTTATTTATTTATTTATTTTTTGGTGCATTGAGCACAACAAGAGTGCCATCTAGCTCTGCAACTTGCACGAGAGCAATCTAGAAGTGTAGGCTGCTTAACCAATAGGGTTAGGGCAGCCTATGTGTAACCTGAGAGGTGAGACCCAATGGCAGAGCGCTCCACAAAGGCTTGGGTCTTTATTCTTTGGACACAGATTTTGTATTTTTTTTTCTCTTTATTAATGCCAAAATGTTTTATGAACACACAGTGTTGCCAGCGTGGTGACTTTACGAGAGACAAATCTACCAAGTTATCAGAGTTATCAGACCATCAGGGAAACTGTGAAAGATAGACAGAGATCTATTGTGTTGTCATTTATTACACTTCCTGCTGCACAGGGGGATTTTGTTGTAGGTTTTGTACCAAAGCCATCTTTATGTGACCAATGATGATATATTTGATAAATGCTACTCAGGACTGTTTCATTTTCATTTTCATTGTGCTTTGTACATTTCATTTTGTTTTTCAAGCACCTTGGACTGCAAGTTTTTCATGAAAGGCGCTATATAAATAAAGTTGGATAGAACTGATTTATTTTCACATACATTTTGAAAAATTGATTAGTATTTTGTTCTTCAAGCATAGAGTGGGAAGTAAAGCTAGTAAATGTACAGCAGTGAGATGTTGAGATGCTTGTACTCATTTTATAATCCTACTTCTTTTCATTCAAGAGGTAAATGAATGAAACACCATTACACCATTACATGTATTAAACAGCTAAAGTTACACTGTGGATCAAAAGTTTACATACAAAACTCGAGTTAAACATTTTGATTGAATAGTTCTGTAAAAAAGTACTCAAATTCCTACTATTTCACCTTGACAAACTTAAAAAATCAAACATTGTGTGTGTTTACAGGTACAAGTATGATTCTTCTTCACAAGGGCAACACTGCAGCCTGGACATTCCATCTAATTTCATATCTTATCATAAATATCTGGTTTTACAAAATACATGTTTTGTATTTATGTGTTTGTTTGTTTATTTGGGTAAGGTGAGACAGATCATTCATTGTGCCTTTAAAGAAAACACATACTGTTTGTAAGACCTGTGTGTAAGAACAGTGTGTGTGTGTTTGCGTTTTTTCGCATGTGGCCAAACGCGTCCAGTAAACCTTACGGAGTGTGACGTTGAGTTGTGTTTGATCTTAATCCTGATCTACCATCCGTTGACGCTGTCACCATCCATCACGTGCTCACACATGTACACACACGCGCGCGCACGCACACACAAATACAAATTCACACGTCAGGGGGAGGGGCTAGTGACAGCACACTGAGGGGGGGCTCATGAATAATAAACAGGAATAGAAAGAGGTCCAGGTAGCGTAGATCTATCTCTCTTACACACACACACACACACAGCTCGTACTGTCCACACAGCTCATAACAGACAGCTAGCGTTATGCCTCCACAG
>OMLP01045325.1:3110-19618 GCA_900302685.1 Spondyliosoma cantharus
TAAATAGATACTGTGGTTCACTCACACACACACACACACACACACACACACACACACACACACACACACACACACACACACACACAAACAAAAAGTCTAGAAAACGACACACACCCTCGGAGCACACACCGGCAGTTCAGCCGATTCCTCACCAGAGATAAGCAGACACTGCATGTTTTCTTATGTTAGAATTAATGTAGCAACGACGACATTTGATTTAACTTTAATTTGGTGGTTGAATTAATGAATTAGCAGTGGTGCATTACAGTGATGACAAGACTATTTTTCCTCAGTCCCGCGACTCCAGTGGCCAATGATAAAAGCAGTATTATTACCACAGTATGCAATATTCAAACAAGAGATTTGTCATCTAATGAAGAGAATTACATTTCAGACTCCATGTTTAATTCATTTCCATCAACCTTAATCCAGTGCTCAGTGCTGCAGACCCAGACTGCAAATGAAGAGCAGAAACACACAAGTGCTTTATCCAAATCAATAAACTGCTATGGATTCAAAATCAAATATATCAGATCGATTCCGAGGGCGAATGTGAGGCTACCAGTGTCTGATGCTAATGTGCATGTGTGTGTGTATCCATGCTTGCATGTATACAATCCAGTTTTTCTTACCCCTCCTCCTGCAGCGCGTGACAGAAATCAGTTTTATTTTTCTGTTGATGTGTTACACAGTGTGCTTTCTTGCCTGACTGGTCTGGTATTCCTTCATTAGTCTATCCCTATCAGCAGAACTGCCATTCCTGTGTGTGAGTGAAAAAGCCTTCGCCTTCCAGTGGTGTGTATCGAATTCCTTTACCCCCCCTAGTACAGCTAGTGCTGCTAGCTAGGAAACAGAGTAAATATAACTGCTCCCTCTCTAGCTCACCAAGGCATTGATTTATACATAGCCTACTGCAGCTGGGAGCTACAAATCTGAGGGGAAGTCAGCTTATTCATAGAACAAAAATATAGTTGTTTCGTACACACACCTCAGAGGATTTGATTCAGTATAGATGAGGGCTGTCAGAGCAGTGTGCAGCGGTGGGTGGCAACTAGACTCAAATGTACTGTAAGTCTGCAAAACAATGCCAGTTGATGACATTCTCCAAGTATATGTGTGTCTGTATCACGCTGCCTCGAGAGAGGATGGGTGATGCTCCACGGTTTTCTACATTCACAGTTTGCCTTTTTAAAAATGCTGATTCCCCCATATTACCTTATACACGCGTCTGCACGTGGCGCGGTAATGCTGCACGCAGCAGGAAACCTACCCTCTCTCTCGGCGTACAATTAAGAAGAGAGAGGGCGAGTGGAAGAGAGGGATGACTCGAATACATGCGCCTTTCACCTCCGTCACATTTAAATAACGCGGGGAAACAGCGAGCAAGTGTTTGCAAATGCAAAGAAAGAGAGAAAACAGAGAGGTGGACAGATGGGAGAAAAAAGAGGAACCAGCAGAAGGGAAAAATTGAAACAGACAGAGCAGGGAGGGGGGGAAAAAAAAGAAGACAGGAAAAGTGTAAAAGGCCCAGGTCAGGAGTACGTTCCTCTGTTGTGAGAGGAACCTTGTTGAGAGAGCCAGTGGCTGTGGTGTCTGGCACAGCATCAGTCCATGTGATCAGACAACGGGCGTCTGGCTCATCACCCAGTCACTTTGTTCCCCCTCTGACAGCCTCGAGGCCTGACTGCCTGACTGACTGTTGGTGAGAAAGCGAGACAGAGAGAGAAAAGAGAGGGTGCCCACTACCTCCCTTCATTGTCAGTGACGAGGAAATTAGCAATGTGAGGCAATTAAAACCACTGTGAAAAAACCCGCTAAAATTAACATTCCCGGGGGGTCAGTGAGGCAAAGAGTCGATAGTTCAAAAGGATGAGCTCTCTTTCCTCCTCACCCAATGTACACAAAAACATACGGACATGCACACACACCCCAGCAAGATATATAATGGCTGTCCTGTCCAGTGCCCTGCAGGCCATGATCCCAAAGCCCAGATAGGATTCCTAATTGATGTGACAAAGTGCCCGGGAGTGTCCCATTTCTCCGGAGTGGTTTTCTAAAACGCCGCTCCGACCTCTTTCTCCCCTCTTTCTGTCCTTTTGTATGCTATTCCTTTCACAACCATGTGCGGTTTAAATGGGGTAAAAGAAAAAAAGAAAAGAAAAGTCGCTTGACATCCGACAACCGGATATTATTATGATCGCCGAATATTGACCGTGGCCACACTGCGGACGGGAATGAGAGGACGAATCAAACATCAAAAAGCTGAGCTTTAAAGCGACTGTCTTTGCACGAATGAAAAGCATAGCGGCGCGTCAGCTTTCATCTTGTAAGATAATAGCCCAGTCATCGCTGTTAAGAAGACATGGCTTTAGAGTGCAAAAGGAGATGGGTTTGCCTGTGGAAGCTTTTAGGAGCTGTCACTCCGAGAAACATGACAGCGCAACGCTAAAAATAATGTCTGCTTATAAACTCAATGTCAGGGGCCCGGGGCGTGTTAGGTGTCTGCTTAAGAGATCGCAGTCGAGAAAAACAACATTTGAGCACGGCCGTGCACGTGCACATGCACGCGCGCAAGCACTATCAATCTCAGTGTTACATTTCGCTGTCAACGGGCAGCAAATGTAGAATGACATGAGCCGACCCATTCTTTGTTTTCTCGTATCTAGATGGATGTTCTTGTTGTGTTTTGTTTCCCATTAATTAAGTGTGGGGGTGTTGGTGTCAGTCACTATTAATTTGGAAGTGGTGATGTGCCTGGCTTTGTTTGTCAGTCTTCCTTTATAACACCACACTATTGTCACTGAAAATCATGATTAATTTGTTGAATTTAATGATGTATAATTTGGCAACTCCATTTTTTTTTTTTTAATAGCTGTCAACTTGACAACTCTGGAAAGATGTGTCTGGAGGTGGGCTTATGGGGGAGTCTGGGTTTGGGTTTACTAATTGTGATGTGGTGGCTGCTTGTTTGTTTTTTTAACAATTCAATTATTGCAAACGACAGTCTGACAGATATTAACAGAATTTTTTATTTGGACTGGGCTTCTTTTATTTTTTTCTTTTGCAGTGTGTCTGCGGTAAGGTGTATGCGCTCGACTGCATGTGGTTTTGTGTGTGCGCATGCCTATTCTCGGAGCCAAAGCCTGAGCACATCTACCGCTCAGACTGGCTTAAAATCCTGTTGGGGAAAAAAAAAAAAAAAGTGAAACACAAGCGGATGTCCTCGACACAAATTACCCATCATGTAGCAACTGGAAACGTACCAGAGCTCAGAGTCTGCCTGGAAACTGTGTGGAAATGCTGATCTGCATGAGCACGTTCTTTAAATGTCTTTGTGTTATGACCTTTGCAGCATGAAATGGACACTTTGTATAGTCGGCCTTGAAGACGTTGAGAGATATAGAGGCGTTCTGTGACCTGGGCGATGAGATCTATTCCGCAGTGAAAGAGATGCAGCAGTGCTTCTATCGAATCCTGGCTGGTTGTGTGTCGGCAACTGCGTATCTGTGCGTGCATGCGTGCAGGTATTCATATGTGTTACCGTGTGCCCTTGTAGCAGCTGTGTGTTGGAATTCAAACCTGTTTACCCCACTCAAAAGTCTTGATATGGGCCATTTACATTCTGGAATGAGAAACAGATTCAAATTCAGGGACAGTTTCCAAGCCCCATTATTTGCCGTCACTTTCAAATCAAAATCAATTTCCGCAGCCCCTGTTGTTCTCGTCGTGGACTAAAATATTTTCCCTTCGAGTGTGTCTGATGAAAGGTTTTCTCTGCACAGCCCCAGAGAGGAGGCGTGCTGAGGGGGAGGCAGCTCTGTGAGCGTGCACGCATGTGCGTGTGTGTGTGCGTGTCATTGAAACACCTCGCGAATTTGAGATGGAAAAGAGCATTCGACGCTGACCTAAGCTGCCCTGCACCGCTGTGTTTGTTTAGAACAGAAAGTGAGTGCTTCATACTAAAGACAGATAACATCACCGCCGGCGAACGCGCACGCATGTACACACGACCGGGGGCAGACACACACCAGCCCCGAAAGAGCTTCTCTGTTGTGGCACATGTTTACTTGTGATGTGTGTTGTCTGAAGCGCTGTTTGTTCTCCTCCCCATGCTTGATCAGGTTGGATGAAATCTCCTTCACCCCGCCGATGGCAGCGACACAGTAGCGGAGGGGGGATACTGATCTGTCAGCGTACCGTACAGACAGCACTTAAGAGACTCAGGGTAATGGCTGTTCGTGGGCCCTGTTAAAAACCCTCCCCTGTTGCTGAGGCTTAGTGTCACTTAGGAGGAGGGTGTGAAAGATGCAGCACAAACTGCGGGGACTCTAACTAGATGGCTGCCAACTGTAAAGACAAGCTCCTGTCCAGAGAAATAACACAGTTCTAATGGCCATTTAAACCTCCAACAGGTTAAATATGGGGTTTACGTTGCTCACTTTTATGTGTGAAAAATATGTTATTCACTAGGGCTTGTTAAAAACAATACAAATCTTTCCATTGTGTAATAGGATAAAAGAAACCATTATCATAAGAGCTATTAAAGCATCCGGAGACCTGGTTTCAAAACTTTAGTACATCATTAAATATTTGTGAAATGAATAAGCAAATTTCACAGTTAAAGTTTAAAGAAGAAAAGTTCAAGAGAAAATAAATGGATAAATATTTTAACTAAGAAGCAACCCTCATCAGGACTTTGGGGGTTTTGAACATTTTCTCGTCACACACAAGATGACAAGAGATTCCTGAATCCAACCACTATAAAAATGATTCGTAGGAGGGTTTTGGTATCATTCATTTCTAGAGTTAAGGACTGGCAAGATTTAAGTAACTTAAAGTAAGTTAGATAAGACTGTAAAAAGAAGCAGAAGCAAGCTACATTCAAAATCCCACTCCCTCCCTCCAGGGCCAGTCCTCCAAAATACATGAACGTGCACTGTCTAGCAACACCACCTGCCTTGAAACCCTTACTAGCAAGTAGGGACATGCGTTAGAAGTTAGCTTGCTACGTTCAACAAGCTCTCTTAGCATTTTTACTCTTGTAAATAATAAATAAACAACTCTATTTAATGCCCAAATTAAATTATTGTTATTATTATTATTATTAAATTATACAAACACAAGCAAATTAGCCTCCAACGTACTTAGTTCAAAAGGGCTAACCGCCAGTTATGTCTTATTGCTGTAGATGTGTGCTTTGTGCTAACTGAGTTAGCTTGGCTTAGAGACTGTGCTTTGTGCTAACGTCAACCACTGAAGGAAGGTGTTAGTGCCACAGCTGCTGCGCTGTTCTTTGGCTCAGTGTGCTTTGTTATACTGAGTTAGCAAGAGACTGAACAACAGGCTAGATCAGAGGCTGTCTACTGTACCAGCTAGCTCAAGTCTCACTCACGTCAGAAAATGGTGTTAATAATGAATAATGAATGTAAACAATGAGCAAGGCTATTATAAGTACTCACCACCTTCAACCTAGTATGGTAGTATTAGGAAATAACATTGTCTTGCTGCTGGCTCGTTAGCTTTAGCAATACATCCACCTGGCCTTGTGGAACACTCCGGTACAGTGCAATAAGTGGAGAGTAGGCAGGGAAGCAGGTAGCTAGGTAGTCCAGACAGGTAGCCTATCCATTGTTTTCATACAGGCTGAATGAGTTGACTGGATGGGATTATTAGAGGCCTGCAGCCACAGATACTGGATTTGTTTTCCTCTATTTTTCAGAAGATTTGCTTTATGGATGGATGTAGGGATGTTGAGACTGTTGAGAGTCAACAGTCATGCTAGCTTAGGCACAACGGTGCTTTGAGATAAATGCCAACTTAAACATGATACAATGCTCACAATGATAATGCTAATATGTAGTTTAGCATGTTACATGGAAATGCTAAGAACTAAACGTAGCACTGAATGCAGTTGAGGCTGCTGCGATGTCATTATTCAGATAAAAAAAAGTATTTTGTCAGAAACTTAAGTATTGGACAGATGTGACCAGATGATGCACTAAATAAAAGGTCAGGGTATTGCCAAAGTCACGATTCATTATCTGGACACCATGGGCATTTAACATGTTTTGATACTATCCCTCCAGAAGGTGTTGAAATATTTTGCTAAAAAACTTAAGTTACAGTCAGTGAGTAGATTTTATCCTCTGTGGACCATGAATGTTTGCACAACGTTCCATGGCAATTCTTCTGACAGTTGATGAAATGTGTTTCAGCCAAGACCTAATTGGTGGACTAACAGAGGGACATTGCCATCCCTGAAGTCATGCCTCCCACTAAAAAGAAACTCTGACTGGTGGTTGGAGATGGGATGCAAAACATGGTATCTCCAGCCAAAGTAGGACACAAAGTCCAGCAATTTCACATCAACCTCCGCCTTAAGAGGTTTTGTAGTGCTTTAACAATGTCACACCGCTTCTGCCTTTGCTTCAGAGAGATTATTAAGAGTTCTCTTATTAGGGAACATAAAAAGTTCAAATTAATGACAAATGCTGTTGTTATGTTGCTAAATGTTTCTTCTTGGCAACATAAGCAAACAACCCAGCAATGTGATTCAGATTTTTAAACTCTGATTGGTTCTAACCTAGTATACTGTGGCCATTTGAAATCCCAGTACAGTACAGAGATTTGAATGTGATATCATTTGAACAAACTCCATCTGCTGATGAGGATTGTATGAGACAAGCAAGTGGCATTTAAGATTGTTTTGTCAACTGTCTCAAAGGACAAGAATGAGCAGACAAGAAGTTCAAGACAGGTTGTTGTAATCTGCTGTACAGTTCCATTTGTTAATGAAGACCATTTTTCTTGTGTAGCACAAAACAAGGTGCAGTCCGTTGGGTGGCTTAGGGTCCTATCAGTCTGACCTTGTTTGGTCTAGATTTTCAGACTTTACAGTTTTATCTGAACCAAAATTACAGGTGTGAAACCTCCCCAGATCACAGTCCGGACCAATCGGTCAAACCTTCATTGAAAAAACAGGTAGTCATGATGAAATCAAACCATGGTATGTTGGACTTTTGGATCAGTTGCAGGAAATATTGTCAGACATTTAGTGCGATGACTTTGCAAAGAGTCCATGATATTATTACAGATATTAAACAGATTAATTTGACTGATGAAATTAATCTGTTTATTATTTTTTCTCCACTCATTCAAACTGTTATAGAAAGCTAAACATGAATTGACAGGCCAAAGTTAGACACATGCCCTGTCTTTGTTTGGCTAGCATTGACATTTGAACCGGTACGGTACAAATGCCTGTACCCGGAATTCGGTACCAGTACCCTGAAACTGATTGCATATCAACACAGTATTAGACTTTATACAAAAGTGTACATAATTGTCAAAAGGAACATGATTGTAAGAGTAGAAGGCAGCCATATGACATCTTGTGACCTTGATCTAAAGTAGAAGAAGAAAGGCCAATATTGTCTGTTATTTAATTTGCTTTACAAATATTGCAGCGAATGTTGCCCTGACTCACTGCGACTTGTTACAGTTGACGTCCTCTGTGCCTCTGTCTTCCTATTTATACTCTAAAGATGTGCTCTTAGGTTCTGAAATTTGACACAGACTGATTAAATGTGAATTGGCGATCAATAGTACTGATGTAATTCGGATGGCACCATTGAAAGTACAGAGTTCAGTAACACACCCTACACCGTCTACAGACCAGGTATAGGGAGTTGCAACTGACATGGGTGATGATGACAGCATGCGGGTGGGTCACATCATCAAATGTGTAATAGAAACAAAATCTAAGAATCTTGGCTCTGATATTAGTTCTGACTTTCAGGTGTGAAAAAGGCCTTCAAGAAAACTTTTAAAGCTGTCTGATTTTCTTTTCTCCTTTTTTCTTTCCTGAAGAAAATCATTTGATTAGGGAATAACACTCCCAAGTACAACAGTGTTATAACTTTGTCTTATAGAAAGGCCAGTTTAGAAAGGTCAAGTCAGTAAAACTGCTAGGATCTCTGATGGCAGTCGTATACTATATTGAGTATACAAATATGAGTATGGAACTGATAACATGACATAAACCAAATCTTTGTGGACCTTTATACCATAGTGGCATACAGTTTGATTAATAAATAATACAGTACCACAAACTCATCCAGTACAACATAGCATACACTGCTGCTTGCTTATTGGTCTATGGGTGTTATCTTATGGATTGAGTAGACACACACAAGACATAGAGTTGGCTATTATTCTGCTGCAACTGTGGGGCTTCATAACTCAATAAGAACATGACTGTTGGTGATTTATGTTGCAGACCACTGGAGTCTGTACATAAATCACCAAGAGCTCACCTATCGCTTTCACTTATTCATGCTAGCTATTATTTATAACGCCATCGTCTGACCCTGTGTGATCAATATCCTTAATTCTAATTACATCTCAAGCACTCGCCACTCTGTGTTGTTGGAACAACACGCATTTGCGTCGAAAATGTTAATCAGCCAGGTTGGCATCGAGGCACAGGAGGGGATGAAAATCACAGAATGAGGGAGAGTGGCGGAGCAAGAGGGAGTGTGATTAAGGTAGAGTGCAGGGCTGAGAATATGAGCTTTACACTCCAGCGGTGGGATGATGTTGACCTGAAATACCTGTGAGATCAGACGTAATCTGTCGTGCTCAGCCGAGGGTCCAAAATAGTGTAGAAGAAAGGCCAAGAGCAGATGAATAGAGACGGGATCAGCCTTGCCAAACAAACAGAGCTTTTATCCAGAGCTGGGCAGCCTGTTGACACTCCCCATAGTTGGCTATCTGCGCTCCCATCGCCTGTTGACTTTGCTGCTCACTGGATTTGAGACAAGGATCAGACAGCAGCTCACGTCAAAGTCTTGTGTTCATAATGCCCAGTATGCTAGCGGACACTAGAGGACGCACGGTGTGATAAGGTCTGTTACGGGCCCCAGT
This sequence comes from Spondyliosoma cantharus, assembly GCA_900302685.1. Lineage (NCBI taxonomy): Eukaryota > Metazoa > Chordata > Actinopteri > Spariformes > Sparidae > Spondyliosoma > Spondyliosoma cantharus. Next base: position 12,036 of record OMLP01045325.1, read on the forward strand.
CCCTGCTGGTCAGCCTGCTGTTTAACTTCACACACAGCAGCGGTGATGACAACAAGGGTATAACACGCGCTTTGTTTCTCTCTGCAGTGTTTTTTACGGTCGGGGTCTGTGATCACATCTCGTCCGCACAGCTAGCAGCAAAAAGTGTAGCTGTGAGTGTGTCTGTGTGTTGCTTCTGATCTGATATGAGCAGGGATAAGGAATCATATCAGCCCAGCATGACAGAGTTGGAACATCATGACCCTTTGCCCTCTGACTCTCCTGTATATAGACAATGTGTTCTTAGCCTGTCCACCAATTGGTCATGACAAAATAAAATGATGAACACATCAGCATCACCACAAACTGGCCTCAGAAACCGTATGATTATGTGACCGTGCAGGTAAATAAATCGTTCCTGTGCAGACGTGACAGGAGTCCCCCTCATCTGCTGTTTGCACACCGAAAGATTACTCATCCTGATAGATGTGTGTTTGTGCGTGAGCATCTGTGCCTCTGTGCGCTGTTTACTGTAAGGATGAGGAGTCTCCGTAATCCAGAGCGCTGCTGTGGAAACACGGAAACAGAGGCAGAGTGACGCTAATCCTGCGGGAAATAAGGAGAGGTGAAACGCAAAGGTCGCAGACAAGGATTGAGCAGGGTGAGAGATGCAGAAAGAGAGTTATCCAAAGTCAAAAAGATTTTCTAGGAATCTGTTTTTGGATGCCGTCCAAGGACTTACTCAGAACTGGCAACAATGCCACCATAGTCCCTCTTTATGCTCGTGAACAATGTAACAATGCAGTCATGTTTATTTCAGGAAAGGATGAATGTACAGTAGCAGAATAACCAAACTGCAAAAAACACTCCTCAATGTTATACAAAGATGTTTTCCTAGAAGAAAACCTAGAAGTGGAGAGAAAACTGGGCATGTTTTGATATGTCGATCGTGTGTGTGTGTGCGTGCAGGTTAGTGTGTCTTGTGCTCACTTCCCAGCTAGCAAAATATCTCCCAGCGGATAAGTTGCACATGCCCTGACATAAACTTTCGTCAAACAAGATTTGTCTCGTACTTGTTAAACTAATTGGCCTTCATCCTAAACTCGAAACAAATCATGTCATGCATTCCATTATAAATCTACCCCAGTGGAGGTTCTTGTCAATAGCAGGAGAGGAGGAACGAGGAGTGTGTGTCAGGGAGAAGACGCGGTGGTGTGGTAGCAGGGGCACAGAGCAGAAACACATCATAGTTGTTGTTTAATTTGATGATGTCTCCAGCGAGAGCAATGTGGGCGTGCTGCTGGCTCAGATCTATCTTCCCCTCTCTGTTTGTGAATGTGTTTTTAACCACTAGATCATTGTAGCAATACACTGGTGGCAGCGCTCCGGCATTACCCTGCCTGCAGCATCGATCCTCACAGCTTCATTTACAATGCTATGGATTTCTGCATCAGAGGGGAGGAGTGAGAGACAAAGCGAGACAGCGAGGGAGACCGCGAGCGAGCAAAATGGGATTCTTTTGAGAGGGAATTTCAATGCACGAGTGGAGCGAACGTCTTTAAAACTAAATAGAAATATATGGACTGGCTTTGAAGTTAACATGTGTAACTTCAAAGGGCTGAGGTGGGTTGTTATGTTGTTTTTTTTTAAAGCAGAAGACATTTTCGAGGTGGACTCCGGGGACTTTTATATTGCACTTCCATAAAGTTGAAGGATTTGCTCGAAAAAAAAAATCGTGTGGTCAAAATCAAAGGCAGCAGAAGCCGTAACATCCAAACCTTTAGACTCTCGTATGGATCAATCGCCAAACTCCTGGGATCCACACTCCCACAGTCATCTTTGACCTCGCTTCATTCGAATGAAAAAAACCCACAGTACACAGGAGCCAGGTCTGCAAATGTGACTAACATTTACACACAACAATTCCAACAAACAATTCCAGAAAGTCTGCAAAAGACGATGCACATTTGTGTCAGTTTCCATCCACCACTGTTATGCAAATATTGAAGAGGTAAGCACAGTTAGTGGTGCCAACTCTTTCTCTCAAGTGCTATTAAACCATCGCAGAAGAAGAGGGTTCAACAAGATGATATAATTGAAAGAGCCCTTGCAAACAGTGGAAAACAATGTGGAAAATGTGATAAAAATATGAGTATTGCGAAAGGTTTCCCTCCTTATCTCTTCGCACAAGCTTGATGTTTTTCATCTACCGACATTTGGGCTCTCCAGTCGATACTCCAGTGACATGTTTCATGTACGTCACGACATATGTGCTCAGCCTGTTTCCATTGCCAAGCATAAAACCTTATTTTGCAGTATTTTGACTCTTTCTCCACTCAGGAAATCATGAAAATACACCTACTGTCAGCAGCTCCATATAAAGTCATGTAACCCTCATGATCTGTAACCCCCCTCTCTCAGTTCATTATGCAACATTTTTTGCTTCTTATACATTTATAACAAGTCTACAATTCTAAATTTAGATGAGTCAAGCTGTAACTGAAATGTTAATTGGGTACTTTTCTCTGTCTGGAAAAAGTTATTCTGGTATCAAATATGAATTATTTGACACCTAGAACCCCCCACCAAACTAGTCATCAAACGGGTGTCCGTTTAAAGGTGCACTGTGTAGATATGAGAAGAAATTCAAACTCAGAATTGTAATATTTACAATATTCATGAGGCAATAATACTTTTTCAATTATTTCTTTTTTCATAACTGAATAATCAAGCTGTTCTCAGAGGAAAATAATGTCAACAGAACACTTTTTGAAGCTAGAAAAGGTGGCAGGGTCCGCCACATATAAACAAAGTAACACAGTGTGAGATTGTGTTGTCCTCAGTATGATTATTCAGTTATTCATGCATGAAAACAAAGAGAGTTTGTTAAAAAGAAAAATCAATGAAGATCTTTTTCTTCTGATTAAAATTTCTTTCCCAAAACTACATAGTTCACTTTTTGAAGATGCTCTTCTCAATATTTTTAATATTCAGAATGGATCAGATGCCTACCAGATGAAAGTGGCTGTTCATAATGACACCCAACTTTTAGTAAATTTTAGATAATTTCTTTGGTTTTATTACCCACATCTCTGCACTGTGTTATTTCACTGTGACCTTAAACAGTCTCATTTTAAGACACAGCAGACAGCTGTTTACTCTACAGTAATAAAAATAAAAGATTAAAAAAAAAGCTCAGATAAACTGACTCTATGCTAATTGTCATGTACCATATAGAGACTATTGACCAGTTCAAATGCTGGCATTGCCCTCGTTCCCTCAACAAAGGGCTTATGAGATTATTCCATGGGATAAGGGTTAGAACTTAGCAGTTAATAAATTCTATGGCAAACAAAAGTTTAAGATCCATCCATGTTTAGTCTTTACAATGTCATCACATGCAACCGTGGCCATGGTAGCTTCAATAACACCACCACATAGATGAGTTTCCATGTTGCCGTGATGCAGATTCATGTCCCTGACAACCTCTCATTTAACCACTTAGAAATATCCTTTTTAAAGATGTAAAAACAAGTGGGGTATTTGCTGATATTTTTTATGTCATAGACAAGAATGTGAACATTTTTTAAGCTTGTGTTAACCACAGACCCTTTTTTTAGGCATCTTACCAAAAACCCATAAAAAAAAATAAAAAAACATTGACTTTGACTTGATGGAACTAAAAGAGCAAAAATGTTAACTCTCTTCTGGGTTTTAGGATTAATTCCTGCAGCACGCAGACAGATACAATTAGCAAGTGGTGAATATAGTGGAGCATTTAGCTGCTACAGAGACACATATTTACCGTGGAAACCAAAGCAAAGCTAAGAAAAAGGTGACTGTTGGCTAAAGTCAGGACAACGTCTGCTTGATGATGAAACAAGCAGAAGTTTGCTAAAGTATTATTCATATATAGTGTTTAAAGTGACAATATGTCACTTGTCAGCATGTTGTCTTTACAGCATGTTCTGCTGCCCCCGAGTGGCTAAAATCCAGCTTTATCAAACAAGCTTAAGATTAGGTAATACTGCCTGCACGACACATATTGCTCATTCACGACAGATATTGCTTGTGTAATGACATCACGTCAATAATTGATGGGCATTTACAAATGCAGAAAGCGTATATTGATGTAATTTGAGTCCTGGCATATAAAGTGGGTCTAGTTAATGTATCCAGGGGGATTTATAATTCATTAATTCTCTGTAGCTCCGACGGTTGTTGCTTAGTATTGAGGATGTGGCATCAGAGAGCCGGGGGGGGGGTATGAAGTCAAAGGTCAATCCACTGAGGCATAATATAACATGCACAAATGAATGAGCTCACCGCCTCGTTCTCGCACTCGAGGCTCAAACTCACTCTGTCTAGTTTTTAGAAGCTTGGAGGGATTTCTTTAATCAGGGGGATCAGAGGGATTTATGAATGTCCACTACCTCACCCAGCCACGTACAGTGTGTGTGCAGAGGAGATAGGCCTTTTTCTTTGGCTTAGCTCACATAGAGTTATGTGTGTAACAATGCCTGTTACAGATTACAGATTAGGATCAATTTAAAGTATCTGCAGATATATTAGATGAATATTAGATGGGATCCCAGTCCTACACTTCTGTGTAATTTTGCAGGGGTCAGGTTTTCAAGAACTGGGCTAAGCCTCTTAGCTCCAATTACGGGAAATCTTAATGCGAGCGCATACAATGATACTTTAGACCAAAGTGTGCTCCCAACTTTGTGTGGACAATTTTGGGGAAGGCCCTCCCCTGTTTCAACATGATAATACCCCTATGCACTTCGCCAGGTCACGAAAGAAATGGGTTTCCCAGTTTGTTGTGGAAGAACTTTACTGGCCTGCAAAGAGCTCTGACTTCAACACTATCCAACAGCTTTGGTATGGGATTGAAGACTGAGTGCCAGGCCTAATCTCCAACATCAGTGGCCGACCTCCCTAAAGCTCCTGTGGCAGAATACAGCCCAGTATCCCTTGGAATTAAATCCAAATTGGACCAATCTGCACCTCATGGTTTATGTCCAATTCTAACAATCAGGCCAAACCCGAGAGTAGTGTGTCCAAGATGTAGCAAGGCAGAAAGACAGAATGTGTGAAGGTCAGGGTGGTTATTGCATGGACATTGGAGTTTGCCACCATCTTTACTTACCTTAACCCTAAACCTAACTCTAACCCTAACCTTACAGTAAGTGTGTTAGTTGCTTAACCTTGAGGAAAATACAAAGCATCGTTTGAAATCTTGGCAAATGTGCCTCTTTTCACTTTCTTGCCGGGAGATAGATGAGAAAATCGATAAAACTCTCATGTCTATCCAGTTGCTAGTTTGCTAAGTTTAGCATGGAACAGCCAAAGTTGTAATAAAAAAAAATTCCACCTACTAGCACATTGAAAGCTTAACACTTAAAGTGAAACTCCAAAATCCAACCTAGGGTCTTTTTGGGTATGTACCCAAGTCAAACGTTCGTTTAAAAGCATAATTACGATAAAAGCGCCACTTTTAAGACTGACTGTATTTTCATTTTTGGGTCAAAATCATTTTCAATGGGAGTGCTAGGGGCACTTTTACAATAGCATCAAAATCACTATTTTTGAAACACTAAGAAGGCTCGACACAACATGAAACTTTGCTCATAGCATCACCAGGGTCTCTACACATGAACTCGAGCATTGAGAACATTGTTTGTGTACACAGAGTTTATTAAAAAAACATGTTGAAGACATGACCTTGAAGTTGAGAAAGGAGCCTCATATAAGAAACAATACTAAAATCAAAAGCCGGAAAAGTCACGTGAGATATCGCATGGATACTTGTTGCCGGAAGACAGTAGCGTTCCACCTTAACTGACCTCCAAGTTACGCTGCATTCGGAGATTGATACTTCTCGACTGCCAGGACGGCAGTGAGTGGAACAAGCAACTGATAACGTGAGTTGTTCAAAAACTTTCTTTTTAGTAAACTCTGTGCACACAAACAATGTTCTCAATGCTCGTGTTCATGTGTAGAGACCCTGGTGATACTACGAGCAAAGTTTCATGTTGTGTCGAGCCTTTGTGTTTTAAAAATAGCAATTTTGATGCTAGCGTAAAAGTGCCCCTAGCACTCCCATTGAAAATGATTTTGACCTGAAAACGAAAATATGGTCAATCTTAAAAGAGCCGTTTTCATCGTAATTATGCTTTTAAACGAATGTTTGACTCGGATACATTCACAAAAAGACCCAAGGTTGCATTTTGGCGAGAGTTTCACTTTAACATGTTGATCTAATTTGTTTAGTCCATACAAAAAAAAATCCCAATAAAATGTTGCACAAACTAAAAGAAATATGATACATTGTGTTGATTAGCAGTGTTGTGCATGACAGCGCTAAACGAGCGCGCTCACATTTTCGGCGAATGGTTGAACTGAACATAACCGCTTGCAACTAATGAACGCCAGCGTCGTTAACTCCCGCGAGAGTTAATGACGCATGTAGGTTTGACGAGGCATTATAAAATGGAAGAGAGTTATGTTTTATATATCAAGTCATCAAAACACTGAAGCTCAGGTTTATTGCAGTGCTTGACAAATCCGGGGGTAGGCGATTTTGTGAAGCCTAATTAAAGGTTTTCTCAGGCAGAAGCCCAGCCTCTGATTGGTCGACATGCGCAGCCCGGGGCATCATTTGACTTCCAGTGGACGCTTAACGGCCATGTTAACAACAACGATAACGGTTTTCAACACGGACAATGGATTCGTAATCACAGAAGACATTCAGCGATGGGGTTATTGTTATGGATTTATTTGACAAAAAAAGACTACAGTTCAAGACTGGATTACAAAGCTGCTCACAGGGACACGAATGCCCTCACAGGAACAACGGTATGGGCACGAGAAGTAGGTAAGTCATTAACAAGCTGCTTTCTAGCGATATTTAGTTTTATCATAGTCACATTTGAGATTGTTGACGATGAGCTCAGTGGTAACCCATTCCTTGACATGTGTAAGTGTAACAATTTCAGCAATTTCGGCTACAGCTACATATTTACCACAGATGGGAACGGTTTTGATCTCCTCATCTTATTGTCAGCAAGTCGGCAAGTGTATTTCCGTTCCCTCATAAAAATATATTGTACGAAGCAGGAGTTCTGATCCACTGTCTGGGGATAGATTTGAAAAGCTCAAGCTCTTGTGGAGAGCCTTTTCTCCGAGAGAAGCTGAGTCTGTTACAAGCAGTGTATCACATAAGGGTGTAATGTTCGAGTGTCTACATACTTTTGGCCATGCAGACTACCTAATCCCCGGATTTACAGAAAAGGACTCAAACTGAGATCGCATTAGAACGTTTTAAAATTCGGTGGGGGAGCTCACCTACTGATTAGCGCTACAGGTACTTGGTGATGTAATCAGGTCAAGGCCTCAATGTTCAATATCCATTTTTGGAAGAATGGTCCTTGTTGGAAAAGAGTGTGAGGATAGAGATATCCCTAGAGCTCTTATCAGCTCCGCTTCTAGCTGATACACGCTGACACACGTGTGCACACACACACACACACACACACACACACACACACACGCATGCACGCACGCACGCACGCACGCACACACACACACACACACACACA
>OMLP01045327.1:4495-24672 GCA_900302685.1 Spondyliosoma cantharus
CATTTTATAACAATTTTAAGATGACAATGGTCACGGAATTTTATTTTCAATTTTTAGTGGCTCCAAAGTAGACAGTAATCAAACTTGAATTCAACTTTGAAGATTTAAATCAGTTGTAAGTAATATAAATGATGCGGTATAATTTTCAATTTGTGCAAGCTTTAAAAAAAGAATGTTTTATTTTTCAACAATCTGCAACAGCTTGTCTAGTCTATTGCATTTACATTGAAATGAAAAGTAAGTTTTCTTACAATTCTAAAACATAAATTAAAACAGTATTCGGCAAACCATTTAGAAGTGCTTGAACTTAAACTCGAAACTTAAACGAAATTCACATGCAATGAGCAAAATGGCACCCCAAGTCAATTGCATTTGCGTTAAGATTTTAAAAAAGAATTCAATCACTCGTTCCACATACAACCATAGGAATTAAAAATGTCCTATTTTAGCAATATGCTATGCCAAGTTTTGCACGTCAGGACGCTCCTTTGGGGACAATTTGAATGTTAAAATGTAATTAATTATCAATTTAATAAAGTCCCCATTGGGTTTCCATTTAAAACTAAAGTAAAAATAATGGCACTAAAAGCATCAACTAGTAATGACAATGATAGTCTGCAAATTATTAATTTTTTTCTAAACTTGACTTTTGAGGTATGATGTATTTCTGCTCTTTCTCTCATGATACACTCGGTATATATTTAATTATAGCCTCATACATTCATGTCATTTAAATGAATATTCTTTCAGTCCATTGCAGTGAGAAGACTCATTGCTCCCATGAATTAAGCTTGTTCATTATTTACATATTGGATGTGAAGAACCAAGCAGTAGTCTCAGCTCTAACTCACAGCCTGAGGCAGTATGCAGCACCATCTTGTGGTTGTTAGTTGACATTGCAACTTGATCTTAGCTCCTCTTCCTTTGATCACCTTTACTCACACATATTAGGTTTTTTTTTTCCTTAAATACTCTTGTGCTCCCTGACAAACCCCTCTTTCAAATCAACATGAGTACAACTCAAAAGACACGAGTCGACCAAGCGGCTCATTTTTCTTTAACTTCACCGTGGAGGCAGAGGAGAACAAGCTGATGGCTCATGAAGAGCATTCAGCACCACTGCAGACTGGACAGCTCCACGTCAGGCCGAAAAAATAGCAGCTCGCAGAATATTGTATACGTGTTCATAACGGGCGAGTGCAGGTGGACTATAGCGGAGTGGATTTAAAGTGATTTTAAGATATTGTACAAAGAAAGAGGATGATTGGATTGAAGGCTGAACGCATCATGAGGCCGTCAAAAAAACATCAACATCCTGAGCGGCAGCCTCAGAATTATGTAAGCGCTACAGGAGCCCTAGCATAACAAAACTGCTGTGTTTGGATGAAAAAGTACTTACTATTACAAAATAAAATAAAATCCTATTGCGGCTTTTAAAAGACTCTGTGGTTACTGGTCTTCTGTTGGACTGTAACATTCATGCATCCTATTTAATGTTACTGAGACTGTTTGTCTATTTGGACATTTCTTTGATCTGTCTCGAGTCTAAGAAAAGCCTGTGCATTTTATTGACCTGTAAAAGCTAAGTCGGGTCTGTCTGGGCGAGTGGGTATTACAATAAAAAATTAAAAAGTAAAACAAAAACAAACAAACATAAAAAGATGGAGGGTAGGTCCCTATAATACAGTCAGCTGCCAGTTGCTGGGTCCTCACAATGTAAAGTAGACCAGGATCCACACACAGGGCCACAGCTACTGGCTACCTGCTTTGTTTGTTTTTTGTTTGCTATTTTGCCACTTGGGGGAAGTGGAAACAAGCTGTGATGGAAAAATGTACCTATTAGCAACTTTTAAAGGGTAACTGCTAGGGCTGAGCGATAAAACGATCTCGATCATTGTCACGATAACATTTTCCATGATAACGGTGGTATATGTATGAAATTTGTTTGTTTTTTTAGTCCATTTTCCTCTAACTAGAAAACACTACACCAACAGCCAATCACACAGCAGAGAAACAAATCCATGTGGTTGATGCATGTTTCTGGCCCCTCCCACTCACAACTCACGGTGACCACCGGTGTGTCGAGCCGACACAAGAAAATGAGCAGTCCGACTAGCATAACCGAGTGCGAGGAAACTGACAAAGACGAAGAAATTGTACCAAAGAAAGGTCATACCACTTTGGTTATTTGGAAATAGTTCGGCTACCTGAAGTCTGACAAATGACAGACCAGCATTAGGTGCAAAATGTGTTGCCGACCACCAACCTCTTCCATCATCTCAACAGGTACCGTACCAAACAGAACTCCGAAAGCATGAGTTTGCGCTATCATGCTAGCGTCAGCCTCCCCACAAGTAGTCAACAGACCAGCCCCACTGCTTCTACTAGTCAAACTTCACTTCAACAACCAACAATCGCTGCTGCTTTTCAGCCATTACCCCATATGAGAAGAAACCAAAGCGATACAAAGCCATAACCAGCACAATTACATACTGTACCACTGAAGATATGATGCCTATAAGCACAGTTTAAAAACAGGCCTTCAAGAAGCTAATGACTGTCATGGATTCTAAGTACACTCTGCCAAACGTCAGTCCCTCAGCTGTATGCAGAGTGGAGGGTAAAGATGGAGGAGCAGCTCAGAGATGATATGTGGTCTGGTCGCACGTCCGAACCACATCAGGTCTTACAGAACAGGAGGTTAATGAAGCTGAACCGAACAACTACCTGCAAGCTCAAGAGTGTGCAATATTCACAAGATACAGTAGCATAATCATCCTCAACATTTAACTTTTTTATTATTTTCTTCAATCAGTGTTCAGTTCAGTATACTACCTCTAAAATGTTTGAGACATATTTGAAACAAGCAATTTGTTGTACATATTTATCATTTTATTTATTCAGTGTTTAACATAAAGCCATTTGGTTGGTTGGTTCTGTTGAATGTTTGTCACCTATTCATTCTGACAGTAAATAAATGCATTTTATAAACCATGATTAACCTTCTGGATTGTTTTGATTTCTGTCCTAAGGAGAATACTCTTAAAACTGCAAATTCAACATTATTATTATTGTTAAATATATATCGTGATAATTATCGACATCGATCAATATAAAAAAACATATCGTGATAACACTTTTGGCCCAGCCCCAGCAACTGCACAAATGTTACATGTTAAAGTGTGTTTACGAGTCTTGGTGAGTACTACTGATCAAAAAGTAGTATAAAGCCTTTTGTGGCTCCAGAGAAAGCTGCACACAACCGGATACATTTCCTCCAGTGATGTCACCCAGTGGTCAAGTTGCATTTTGGGAAATGTAGGCACGAGATTTTGAAAAGCGGTCCTCTGGTCTAGCATGCACTCTCAGATATTTGTTGCATTACTTCTTAGTTTAAGACTTTGATGCGATTTTAACTACCTGTTGTCCTGTACGGTTGTCTGCCATCTACTTTTTATGGACCTCTGTTTTATTTGTGTTTTGTCACGTTCATTTGCTTGGAGTTTCTTATCATTCTCAGCACCGTTTTTTCCATTTTATTTGAAGTTCGTCACGTTGCCTCTTATCTGGTATCATTTTTAATGCTCTGAGATTACGTTTGTTGTTTCTGTTCGTTAGGGGTTAGGGATAGATAGATTGATAGATAGCTTTATTAATCCCTGAAGGGAAATTATGTCATCATAACAGCAGGTACATTCAAGCACAAATACAATTGAATACAAGGGCAAATAGAAACAATAAAGTACTATATACAATAAAATGCTTTAGTATAGCTATAAAATACTGAGGTATAAAAGGTAAGTTGAACACAAGGTTTGTGTGGATGAGGTGTAGTATTAACAGTAATAATAATTTAAGCGCATCATTTGAGTGTTTTGGAGTCAGATGGCAGCAGGAAGGAGCGATTTCCTGTGCCGTTCCTTTATGCAGCGGGGTTGAATGAGTCTGTTGCTGAAGCTGCTCTTAAGCTCGTCCAGAGTTCTGTGGAGGGGGCGAGAGGCATTGTCCGTGATTGGCAGCAGTTTCGCCAGCATCCTGTCCACCTCCTCCAGGGTGACAAGCTTCGAGCCAACAACAGACCTTTCCTTCTTGATGAGTTTGTTCAGTGGTGCTCCCCAAGACTCTTAAAAACACTTTAATGCGGAGTTATGGTTCAAGTGTTAGCTGACACTTTTGTATCCACACAACATTAGCATTTAGTCCTCGTCATGTCACTGGCTTCATGGCAAAGGTGAGTCCAATTATTCACTCTCTTTAAGCTCTGTTTTGGGTCTCCAGCTCTGCTGAGGGAAGTGACTGGCTCTCTCCGTCTCTTAGTACTCCACTATTTGGAACTCTGCTTTGTGTGAGGTGTGAAACCATTGACAAAGTTTCACATGGTGTTAGACCAAAAGAGGTTTAGAGAGAATTAGCTGAGAGTGTTTGGGTTATGTAAGTTCAAAGGTCCAATGAAGAGGACACAAACACACACACGGAGCATGCAGAGCTGGTGGACCAATCAGGAACCCCCGGTGGTAAAATAACGTGTGTGTGATTTAAACAACATTTCTGCATAAACTAATATATTTGGTGTGTTCACTTGTCACTGTAATTTGTTTAGAATGTCACTTCTTCGTCTCCACGTTCACACATTGAGTGGATAATCCCCTGAAATTGCTTTTACCAGGCAGCCAGGTTTTTTGTTTGTTGAACGAGAAGCTAAGAATTAATCCTCATTACACAATGGAGGAAAAGCTGTTGGGTCGTTTGGTGCGTTTAAATACTGCTTACGGTGTGTGTGTGAGCTTTTGTCATCGCAGGGCCGGGCACATGGTTTTACATACATCGCTGTCATGTAACACCCGATGTGTTCGAGGTGCTTTGTAACTCTGGTGAGGAGCAGGTTAAACTGAGTTGCAGTCAGTGATCATAAGGAAAACAGCAACCTGTATGAAAAAAGTCATATCACATATTAAATTGTGGGAGGGTGATAGCATCAAAAAGGCAGACAAAACCCAATTAGTTCTCAACAGGGCAGCGCAGGCACCTTGCCCTGGGGGGGTCTGGGAACCTCAGGGGCCCTGAAGTGAACTTTGAACTCAGTCAAAACATCACAACCGACGATGTGCTTACGTTTTAAAAGAAGCTTACATTAGAGATGATTAAGCAGATCCTAAGAATTTTAACTAACGTGTCATGATCTATAAATCTCAAATCAACTTAAACGGATCTCTCCTTATATAATGAGGGGTTTAGTCAGGAGAAGCCATGGGTCTAAGGAGAAAATCAAACTCTTTGAAAGACGAGATCACAGCGATGCTCGAAGAGACAGAAACCAGGCACCATGCAATATTTGGTGTCAAAGGACGGCTGACAAACAAGAGCCGCCGATGCACATTGTTCATAAAGCTCGTACAAATAAAACAAGTACCCGGTTGTGGTAGTAGTTTTGATGCCAGGGCATTAGACTGCTTCACCAAAACGGATTTGTTTCTCCCAAAGACAAATGGCAACAACAACAAACAACAACAAACAACAACAACAACAGTAGTTTAATCCAACCGTATCTGAATCAGGCCACCATTAATTCTGTGCTATATCTTGTAGTACAACAACAAATGGCTTGTCTGTGTGAGTCGTTTTTTTGCCAAACCCGCGTTACATAAACTGCTTGAACTCTGTTAGCCCTCACTTACTCGTGTTAAGTTTCATTCATCCACTGGTCTTATAAATCATAAGCGTTTACTCTTAGATTAGTTAAAAGAAATAAAAGGACGAATTACATTGAAAACACACAGGTGTGCATTTCTCCTGAGCCTCCACTGAGCAATATGTTGAATCTCATTGTTAACCCCCGGCTCTAGGGGCGTACCTGACCCTGGTGAATACTAAATATCAATACAAAACACAAAAATATATATGGCTTTGTACATAATTTGTTTTTTTTTAATATTTTATATTGATTAAAGATGCAGATTAAACCAAGATATGTATGTTAACAGAGGTTCTAAGGGATGGTTCTGCTCCAATAGGCTCCTGTCTGAGAGATGCACCTGCTCGCACTGACTCTGTAAATCCTGTAGAGGGCAGTGTGGGACCGCAGCCTGAGGTCAGCGGTTCCATCTTGGGTCTATTTGTTTCACTGTAAAGAATTCCTGTAAGGGATTATATGATTTAAAACTGTATAGTTTTTAAAAAAAAATGTATTCATGTAAAGCATTAATTAATTATACGGATAACAAAGGGGCCTTCACACTAAAACACTTCATAGCCTGTTGTATGATCAACATGGCCTTTTTTATCTGCTTTAGTATTATTATTGCTTACATTTCATCTATTAAAATATTCTCTAAAATGAAATCTATACTGTATGCTTATAGTCCTCCTCTTAGATGATTCCATTATGTCCTTTATCTAGCAGGTCCAGCATCACAGCCACAGTATTTCCCCCTGAGCTCCATTATTTTGCCTGCAGAGACAGTTTTTGCTGCACACGCACACACCCACGAACTTGTGCAAACTTTGCTTATCCCTGATTGGCCGATACACGGCCAAAGAGGGTGGGCCAAAGTCTTGATTAATTAGCATACCTATCAAGGCTGATAAAAATCGCCTGCAGCCTCACCTGATGCTGCACACAGCGCCAAACTCACAGAGGAGGAGGAAGGGGGACTCCGGGTGAGGTGCATGGCACGAGAGTCAAACACGGTGGAGCTTAAGTCCAGATTTGACAAAGAAAGTTCGGGCACTCACCTCACGGAGACGCACACAGGTCCGCTCACCGGCCGCGGTCTGTGCGTAAAAGCGCACAGCCAAAAGAGAATTGTGCGCACTCCCGGGAGACCGCTTCCCTCCTTCTCCTTCCAGCGGCGGGCGGTGGTTTGAGACTCTTCCCCCCGGACTCTCACACCCGGTTCTGCTGAGTTGTTGCCGGTTCGACCCAGATCCCCGGGTCACCCATGAGGCTAGAGGCCGCAGCCAGGATGGATCTGTTCAGGAAGCTGTGGAGAGCGAGGAAGCTGATCGTTGTGGTGTTCATCCCGCTGTCCCTGCTTCCCCTACCGCTCATCCACCCCACCAGCGTGAGTACAAGCTAAATGGAATGCTTTTTCATAATCATATATAGAGAAACAGAAAGGCAACTACTTATAGAAAGTCGGGATTTTCAAAATAAGAGCACATTACACATTTATGGGTGGAATTAAAGGGATATTACGGATAAAATTGAAATAAACTTGTCAAATTTCTTGTCACTATAGGGGAAATATATGGCTATGATTATAATAGTATTAAATAGTATTATATAGTATATTAAAAAGCCAGTAGATCATTGAGTGCTATAGAAAAAAAACATTTTAGATAGGAGCTCTTATAAGAACATTATAGGTGATTAATGTACCGGTGTGTATAAGAAAGGCTTTCAAACCACAGAAAAACTGCAACGTCCTGCAGTGGTTTGATGGATATAGCACCAAAAACTACAACATACATTAAAGTAACATACATGTTGCTGATAATGATGTTATTTTTTTTATTCCAAATTAATTGTTAAGTAATTCATTTTTCAATAAATATATCAATAAACCATTTAAATACCTCGAAAAACATCAGACACAGCAGTAAACAAAACTTCCAGATGATCTGTTGAAGGTCCTCCTGGTTGCTGCTAACAGCTGGAGTGCCCTGATAGGATTTGGTTGTGTTCGTGTATGTGTGTGTGTGTGTGTGTGTGTCTGTGTGTGTGAGAGAGAGAGAGCGAAAATCAATCAAAAGGCACACTGTCCTCTCTTGATGAATGCTTGTCCTGAGCCGTCCCGATCATCAGCTGAGCTGTGTGTGTGCAGAGGAGATGTCGCGACATGTTGATGAGATGGAGATCAGTGAGAGAAGAGGGAGCAGCTTGACGCACATTCGGGCTCACGCTCAGTTTAATTGTTTGCCTCGAGAGCTGCTGTAAAGTGGGAGAAATCTGTCTCATTGTGCCTCAGAGCTGCTCATGTTTGGAGAGTTTCTCAGACGTGAAATTGCTTTAGAAACAACCGGATTATCTCAGTGTGCATAAATCCTCACAAGGTTTCACTGGTTGAATAAAATATGTTGCTGCCTTGAAGACTAAATAACATTAACATGAAGTATTTGTTGAGGGGTGATACTGGGCGATAATGTGCAGAAATGTCAGATGTGTAGGGCTGCAACTGACGGTTATTGTCAGTATTGTTTAAGCTACTGGTTATTTTCCCGATAAATCGATTGTGTAGTTTATAAAATGTGAACAAAAAGATCAGAGCAACTTTCCAGAGCCAACAATTATGTCTTCAGACTGCTTCTTTTGTCCAACAGTCCAAAACGCAAAGAATCAGAAAATCCTCACATTTAAGAAGCTTTTGATCGACTGATCGATTAAGAAACTAATCGTTGCAGCTCTACGGATGAGATTAGAATTGTTTGATGCCAAAAACGTGCCGTCTTGTTCATTATCAGATTTCCTCTAGTAACAAGTTCCTTCTAAATCTTTCTGTCTCTAGATTAAACGTGGCAGTTTGGTAAGGGTGTCTGTCGTGCGAGTTGTACGAGGATTTTGGAATTAAGAACAGGATCACCGTGAGGCTCAGACGTGTTGTTTGTCTGGTTAAATGGCAGGTGCGGGCTGAAATTCCTTCACTCGTCAACTTACCTCATGCCAGATGAAATGATTTGCTTTGTGCTGTATCGTATCCTGAGAAACATTTGACTGGGATTGCGGCAGGTTATCCTGCTCCAGTAATTGACAGAGATGGCGATGAGCTGAAAACCCAAATTCCGGCAATGAAATGTTCTTCAGAATGTATTTTTCTAAAGTACATGGTTGAAAAGGGTCTACTTTAGCACTAGTTTAATTCAAATTGTTTTATTTTGAAAAACGCAGTAGTTGCTCATAAATACGTTTTTTTTTTTTAAATTTGAAGAATGAAAAGAATCTTGTTGTGTAAGACATGAATTCAGACTTCGCCCCATTTCGTGCCATCCATGAATCAGCATTATATTGTTTGAGCTTCTATGCGTCAGTTTCTCTTAAGATAGGCTTGCCTTGAAATGATATCCCGATTTATTTGAGGCCATATCGCAATATATTTATCTGTTATATTTTGAAATCTTCTCAAAGGTACGTCATAAATGTTAGGACAGGGCATCACGATATTTTTGACCAAATACCTCAGTGCTGTTGGGGATGACTATTGCTACTTTCACAAAATAGTGGGTAAAGAAAAAGTATTACCATAGGTAGAACAGAAAATGACATCTCTTTATTGTAATACAGCCTTTAAAGCCAGGAAAAGACAATACTTGTGATATTACAATATCCAAAAACAGTATAGTCTCATATCAAGATAGCGATTTAATATCAGTATATTGCCGGTTCGAAGCTGAATTAAACTGCGTGAACACTCACCACTGTAAAATGAAAAAAGTATGCAGATATTCCTCATATCATGTATTTCTATTATGAACTTAATTTTATGTTACCACGTGTTGATACTGTTTTTGATCAACACTTAAAGTTGAACGTAACATACAACACTTGACTGAAGTCTTTGAATACAGCTGTGTTTTTGTCGTAGCCGATGTTCTAGTCAATAATAGTGCGCGTTCCTGAACACACCATTAATACTTGCTAAATTAGGCATTTGCCAAACAGCCGCCATCTCAGACGATACCAGTAGTGACAGGTGTTATAAACGAGGTCTTGCGTGGCACAGTTAATTGTGTTTTTCTTGTAACTTCATTGATATTCAGAGGAACCGTTCTGTGCTCACAAGTTGTCCGCCAGCCAATCACGTTGTGGCCCAGGAGCCTTGCTGTTATGTCAGGACCGGCGGATGTTTGGCACGAGTAGGTGGCGCAGGATGAGGCCAAGAAAGAACAAAAGAACAAAAACTTCACTACAGAGAAAAAGAAAGAAACAATCCAAGCAATTAAGTTACATAATCAACCCACCACCACGCTGGATTTTGGCCCCTGCGTGGCTTCCCTTACGACACCAGGGACCCCAGGCTGTGTCAAGAATGTGGCAGGGGTTCGGAGCAAAGACTGTGTGTGTATGCGTGTGTGTGTTTGGAGTGGTACTGTGTCCAGCTGCAGCGGGACAGAACATCTGTTGGATGCAGTCAGGCCGGGTCAGACAGACTAAACAGAAATTCAAAAGCCGATGGCAGCTATGCAGAGTGCTAATCAGAGTCACGCTTGTGCCATTTTGGATGCGTGCGCCCTCCATGAAGAAATGGTTCCTGTCATATTTCATACATTACATTTTTAGCCGTTCTGGTGACGTGACTCGATGGATGGAAATAGTTTTTGTCCGCACTAGAATATCTCAGCAAATATTGGATGTGGTGACAAACTTTGGACAGATATCATGGTCCCCAGAGGATGAACACTCACGACTCTGTTGATTCCCCCGACTTTTTTGAGGTTGATATTTGTTCTTTCGAGTAAAATGGCTCCACCATCATTGATTAGATTGACGTGAGGCTGCATGTGTGTGTCTGTGTGCTATCTGTGTTATCGCTCAGGTTAAAAGCTTGTTTACCGTCTGCTGATTGGTGCATCGAGTGCAGGTTCCAGCTGTGACCTAATCTGCCTTCCTTCAGCCACTGTGTTTATTCTAAATACCGATCATCTCCTATGCTGTCCACAGATAAAGGGGAGTTGATGAGACGATCAATGGGCCGCCATTACATGTTAGCACAGATGTAGAACTGTCAGGGTTCGAGGAAAAGGTCCCTCTCACCTGACTGGTGTTCTGAGGTCATGGGGATATATCAGACCCTAGTGCAGACGCAAAAATCCCTCAAACCACATCAGAGATGAAACACTGAAGAAGGCTGTATGCTGTGAGCTACATCTTGTCCACTTGTTTGGCTCCGGGCTCTGCTCTGTGTGTATGTTTGTGAAGCCCCTCCCTCAGTCAAACCGACACGGACCAGCAGCTTTTAATACATCCATTATAAGCAGAGAGCGTTACCTATCGTGCATTCATCTGACCATAATGTACACCCCCTGGCCCATCAGAGTTCTTTACAGCCATGGTACAACACAGATGATCCGGTTTCCCATTCTTCGGTGTATAGATTTACGTAGTCAGGCATAATGTTTATTAAAATCACAATTTTCCGCCCATCTTTATGCATTCCTGCAGCATTGTGTTTAGGGAATGTATTTTTGTTTCTCCTCTTTAGAGATACAAAAAAATGTGTGTGTTCGGATTCAGTACGAGATTGAGAGTCATCGGAGTGTATTCATGTAGTGCCGCCTGCTGAGACGTACTCATACAGAAACAGCTCACCTCAGGCACCCCAGCATCACATTCTTCTACAGCCCATGAAAGTCAAGTGAACTTTCGCCTAGATTAAAAGAAAAAAAAAAAAAAAAAAAAGATTTCATGCCAAGCTGTAAGCTCTCTGTCATTCACACGTTGCTGAATATGTCAGTAAATCTGCAGGTAGAGTAAAAAACACACACACTGGAAGCGCAGCTCTGAATATAAATTCTTAAAAGAAGCTGCAAACTCTCAAAGAAGTTTATTTACATTTGATATAAATTCGATTATGTCACCACACTGTACGACCTGACTGTATGACTGCTGGTCACTGGTTACTACCTCAAAATCAGGTCTGACCTCAGCGCAAACACAGGCTCTCTTCCACTAGAATTACCACTGTGTATTGACGTCTGCTCCCTGACACGTCTCAGTATAGAGCCTGGTTATCACGGACGTTGCATCAGCCACTTAAAGTGATTCCTGCCTCTCTGCTTACCCAGCACTTTGGCTTCAGCTTGCAAAACTAGAACAAATAAAAAAGACGCACAGATGAACGTTTTTTCGAAGATCTGATTGAAGCCGCAATCCTCGCGTCACTACTATCTTCTGATAAGCTGTGACCAGGAGTCAGTAGCCCCATTCACACAGGAGAAGACACATAAACGGCGGAGCGGCGGTTCGCCAATTCTCCGCCGATGGTGATTCACACAGAGCGAAGCGTCTCCGCCTTAAAGACGAGCCGCTGTGAATTCACACAGAAAGCCGGCGCTGCGTCAATATGCCGTCTCGGAGGGTACACTTACTTCCACCTCCATTGCTATGTAAATCCGAGACGTCGATGTGCCGGCAATTGCGTGAGATGGGCGGAGGTGTCGATGACCTGCACTGTCGTGCGACCCACAGCCGGGGAGTTTTAAAACCAGGAAACAGCTGATCACAGCAGTCAGTCCATCACTTCATCCGCGGACGTCAAGATGAGCAACTGGAAAGCCGCTGAGATCCGGGAGATGCTAGCGTCTCCTCGGTCTCCGTAGCTGTTTGGTTGTGTCCCCTTGTTGTGTAGCGGCAAGCTACGAGCGGTCGCTACTTTCAAATTAACTCCAATGGGGTGCGATGTAAAGCTCCTATTTTGAAGACAAATTCGTTGTCACTGTTCACTGCCCAACTTCGTGCTTCACGTCACGTCACATGTTTACGCCTACAGTGGGGGCCAAGTGGTGGCTTTTGGAAAAGGAGGAATATTACACCAGTTTTAGCCCCTTTTAGATAGACAAGGCGACACATTTGCCGCCTTGTCTATCTAAAAGGGGCTAACACTGGTTTGGTTCACCAATAATACGGCCCTGATACTACCTCCAGAGGCACCCTCTCGGAGGCTCCCTCGCTGCCTCCGAGAGATTCACACTGAGACGGAGGCGCTTTGTCTTTTCCTTTATCTGTCCATTTGTTTTTGGCTCCCCTATGCCACCTCTCTTTTCCTGTTTTCATTGTTGTCAGTGTGAATGGCAGATC
Organism: Spondyliosoma cantharus; assembly: GCA_900302685.1. Lineage (NCBI taxonomy): Eukaryota > Metazoa > Chordata > Actinopteri > Spariformes > Sparidae > Spondyliosoma > Spondyliosoma cantharus. Next base: position 17,286 of record OMLP01045327.1, read on the forward strand.
AACAATCAGACACGTAATCTTGTTATCAGACTCGCTGATTAACTCATGTTTCCTGAGTGCTTAGACGGACATGCTGATTAAAACAGCTCTTAACCAAACGGAGAAAGATATTGACAGGCTAGCTGCTAATGAGCAGAAACAACTTTTTGCAGTTGCATAGTTTTTGAACAGTTTGTCTTTACTCTAATATCTTTTATTCAACCACATGCTCTCTCGTTGTGAAGTTTGTATGTGTTCTGAAAGGGTTTGCAGCAATTGTTTTTGCGATTGTAATTTTTCTGCAAATTGTTTTAATATTTTCTTTGGCAAGGCCCTCTTTGATTATGAACCCAAACACTTTGTTCTGTTCTTGGCCTAATCCAACAGCTGTGGCTAATGCCTGGAAATGCCTCTTTGCTCTCGCCAAGTTAAGTCCACAGCAAAGCATCGAAAAAGGAGCTGGGTTTGTTAGAGTGACAGTCTGTGCCACGAGAACCAAATCGATGCCAAGCCACAGCTGATTAAATCAATTTTCAGGTGTCTTCTGTTTACTCTGGCGTGGCGGACCAGCAAAATTTCCCCTAAGCTTCGCACTATCTGGCATGAGGAAGAATCAAGTTTCAGCTTACTTGTATTTTCAACCTTATCACCATTATTTTGAATTAAAACAATTCCCTGCTCACTCGAGGTGAAATTCCAACCTGATCTTTTCCCAGTGCCATCACCTTCTAGTCAGATTCTTCATGGTGTAATACTGCCACGTTACAGGACTTCTGAATATTCTAGATGTTTTGGACAGCTACCCCATGTCTCTGACTGGAAGCCTGTTCTTGCTCGCACTGTGACAAATACAGCAGCCTTCTCAGAGGCCCAATACTATTAAGTTGCACGATGTAGCTTCCCCTCTAATGTCACTTTTTGGCTGGGCCAGTCACTGGAGACTGGGGTTCAGGTCCAGAGTGTAGCCAAGAGTTTTATGGGTAAATGTACCTAAATGATGTAACCTAAATGAGCGCAGTTATTTTAACCCAAAGTATGATTTATTCCTAAACCTTACCAAATAGTTTTGGTGCCTGAACCAAACCAAGTATTTTTGTTACCTAAACCTGACCAAGTAGTTTTGGTGCCTGAACCTAACCAAGTAGTTTTGGTGCCTGAACCTTACTGTCCTTTTGTGCATAACTAACTGATCAAACCGAAACTGTTTCACAACTTTATAATGGTCCAAAAGTCATAAGATGTCATAACTGTCAGCAAGCTATATTTTGCAAGAAACTGGACGTTGCATGTGTATTTTTGCCAACTTGCTGTATTTAACAAGTTGGCAGTGAGAACATGTTGGTCCTCGTTAGACACATTAGAGGGATTTAGCATATTGAGATGTGTATGTCATGCATATGGTGACTTTTGGACACCAGATCATTCAGTTCTTCAGTGAATCTTTATTGTCATTAGAATTCATTTATTATTTATTCATCATTTACATAGATAGAGAGCTATCTCAGCAACGATTGGATGAATTCTGTAAAGTTACCCGCATCTTTGAAATGGCTTCAGCATTGTGTGGCCCGCCAAGCACGGGCACTAGAGACTTCCACTGGCCTCATGGCTAACCCCCAGATTGGGGCTGAAGTCCAGATGACGGTAGCATTTAGCTCAAATCACTTGGGGAGTTAAATGCTCGTGCCTTGTTGTTCGCTAACAGTTGCTAGCGTTTAGAAAAGTTTAGATATTGCGTCCACTCACACAAACTAATGATGAGCTTTCAGCACAACTCAGTAGTTCACCTTAAGCAGAGTTTGCTTTTGGCCCAGGGCCCTCCCTCCAAGGAAAAAAGTTTGGACAACTCTGATTTAGATAAGAAAATGTGTGTATGATTCTTCACTGTGTGTGTGCTGACATGTATCTACAGTGTCTGACATGTCCGTGGCATACTAATGTGTATTCCCTGAACGGAAAATCATCATTAGGTTTCATTTATGCACCCTCTCAGATCACTGCCCATGAAAAGGTACATGGAAATGTTATATCTTACAATTGGATTTAATTTAAACAGTACAAAGCTTAAAGTGGGCCTTTTGTTATGCACTTGGCAGGTGATTTATCATATTAGAGTAAGTGATTGCTTTAAAGGTTTGAATAGCTATGAGGTCTGAGCAGGTCTGGACATGCTTCGTCCTGGAGGCCCGCGGCTTATTCTCCCCCCTCTGGGGTTATTAATTTGAGATTAGCTGACCCGTTACTGGCAAGATGTTATACTTATGTTCCTCTTACGTAAAAGCGCTACAAACTCACACAGCATGAGGCAGAAGCGGGAACTGCATATGTTTAATACTCATGTGGGGAGCAAGTTTAATAGATTTTAAATCAAAAACCAAAGGCAGTGGCAGTATTTCTAACGGTGCTGTGTGCGTCCAGAAAAGGGCCGACACATGTCATGCTTCCGATTTTCTTAATTTAGATTAAGCTGGCATGTGACCTCGGTTTCTCTGCAATTTTCCAACTGTAACGACATCTGTGAATTTGTTTTTTTTAATGTGAAGGTTATGTTGATGAAGGTCTCTGTAAATTTAATAAGGATTTAGCAAAGGTCACAAGATTCCTCTTTAGTTTTTAAGGTTGGAGGGCTTGTCACTAAGCCAGCTAGGTGTTGCGACAGAGCCGTATGAGTGGCTGGTATGTCGACATTATATAACCATAACCAGATTAATGCAACATGCAACAGTGTGTGTGTGTGTGTGTGTGTGTGTGTGAGAGAGAGAGAGAGAAGGGGAGACTGTGTGCGTGTGCAGCCCAGTTGGAATTCTGAATACAACCCAAACTCCCCAGGATACATGCGTCACATTAAAAAACAAAAAAATCTTAATAATAGGGTATGATGATGATGAGAATAATAATATAGTCTAAGAGAACATGCATTCATTTGTGTCTGCGCTCAGAAATAGCTTTTTCAGTGTGTGCGAATATATTCAAATATATGTAAATATGTACAAGTGCGATTGAATGATTGAACTAATGTTTGTGATCCAGGATTGGGAGATGTTTCCAGTATCACTTCAAAACCATTTCTAAGGCTTTATCAGTATGTTAGCAATGACTTACCTTAACTGCATTTTAATGACAAAAAGCTAAATTATTGTCAGATGATGAGTCGCGAGATTACCGTTAAACCAATGTGTTCCGCCTCTTTTGCTAGAGAAACACCCAGAGATCTTTTCCGAAACCATAACCAGGTAGTTTTGGTCCCTAAACCTGACCGTTTTGAGGGTGCAGCGTGTAGTAGGTGTGTCCTACGTCAGTGCGAGCCTCCTTGACTCCAGCCAGGGGATTGGTTAATTTACTTTTGCGTCAAGACTGGAAGCAGGGGTAAACAGCTGGCCCAGCTCTGTCCAAAAAAATCTGCTTAACCCTCCGTGGAACCACAACATGTCGTGTTTAGACTGAAATGAGATGCAACGTGTCACAAGTAGTGAGCTTTCGAGGTGCCGGCAGGCTTATTTTTAACCTTTGGACAGAGCCAGGCGATTTCCCCCTGCTCCCAGAATTAATGACGAGCTGAGCTAAAAAATGAAATAAAGTGTTGTTGTAAATGTCTGTTGTTGTTGGTATGGTTAGTATGAAAAAGAAGTATGAACCTGTGTTTTCCCCTCTAACAGGAGGCATGCTGTGCGTACGTGCTGATGGTGACAGCAGTCTACTGGGTGTCTGAGGCTGTTCCCCTGGGTGCTGCTGCCCTGGTACCCGCGTTCCTCTATCCACTATTTGGAGTGCTTAAGTCCAGCGAGGTGAGTCTCTACGTGTTGTTAACCATCTGTTTTCTGAAATTATTCCTAAAACTCCCCTGGAGTTGGTGAGGTCGGTGGGCAGTCAACAATGAATCACTCTCGAGTAAATTAATCTTAAATTAAGATAAAACTAAGAGGTCAAGGGAAGAAGGCTATGTAGTTTTAGTGCACCTATAAGAATCAGTCTGGTTAAACATAGGTCGACATAGTCTTGACTATACCTAATATTGGATATTGTTAGCAGAGCTAGCAAGCTGTAACTGGAAATTTTCCTAATATTCAAAGCTGTGTTTAATTCGTTTTGGCTTATTTTTTTGGGCCATCTTGAAGACAGAAGAGCTATAAAAGCTGACAGATACATTGATATTTATAAGTATTTATACAACTAGCAGTAACAGAGCAAGATTAGCATAATGTTAAATTTCTCTGACTTGACACATTTTCGTTCAATTCACTGTTGTTTTAGCTGTGTTTTGGTTTGCACAAATTTAAACGACTAATATCTGACTGTACTTTTAGCTGGCTCAGGGCAGTTAGCTTACAGACTGTGCCGTTAGCTGGCACTGGGCCGTTAGCTGGCACTGGGCCGTTAGCTGGCACTGGGCCTTTAGCTTAAAGACTTTGTGGTAAAGGTTGTTAGCTTACAGACTGGGCCGTAACTCTTAACTCTTTTACATTTTAATTTTTTTAGCTTTTTAGCTTTTTTGCTTAAAAAAAATGCTTCCTGCTTTGGAAACAGTGAACCAAAATAAGCTAAAATGCTCCAAAGGCTAGGTTTTAAAATCATTTTTTGAGGGTTTTGTCACGGTCAAATGTCGTACATCTACACCTTCGACAGCCAGGTTCAATTTTTACCTGCAATAATTCCAACAGTTGCTCAAGTATTTAACTTAAGATGGCAAGTTGCCACCTTATTGCATCGTTGAAATTGATATGAAATCTGGATAAGCCTATGCTGACATTTCTCTGTTTACTTGGTGTACTTAAAACTGTTTAATTTCATATTTCTGTCTCTACATGTTAGGGTAGAACTCATTTGATAACTGAGGTTACCCAACCCCAATACTGTCCATCACAACTGGTCTCAACAGATTTGTTTCTGTAAGGGACGTGAAACTCACTTTTTTTGGGTTTGTGAAGAATGAATATATGGCGGGGAAAATATGGCCCTGTTACAAACATACGTATTGACTTTGCCACCTTAAAAAGGGGAAATAAGAGAGAAACACTTTTGTTAAACCATGCAGGGCTTCAGAACAATGCAAGGATCAAGTGGGACTACGTTGAATACCGGGATATCTGGTTGTGATGGTGTATTACTGTACTGGTAGTTAGAGTCAGCTGATCAGATTACTGTATATATGGATGTAGAGTAAGTCCAGATCAGAAAGAAAAATGGGTGAAAGGCCTTTCTATGCCCTGAACTCTGAGTATATTTCACAAACTCTGATCCACTGGATGCTTTTACGTGTGCAAGAGGTTTCCTGGATGCATATAAGTCTCCATTAGGGTTTTATGATGTGCTGTTACGTGTCAGGGTAAGCCAGAGGTGTCACCACTCAGCTGTAAAGGTTTTTATCTGCAGTGAGTCTATGTCGCGGCTAAGAAGCCCTCATTAACCTGGTACTCATCATCATTATCCCGCCGATGTTCCTCAATGTTCTTTCACACTGAGTAAATGCCACTCAAACACGTTGCAATCCATCACCACCACCAGACCTGTCACCCCACCCTGGTAAAAATCTGATTGGTCTGTCTGCGGATGATATCTGACGGCGTCACCTCTCTTTTATTCTGGTAACACAGATTTCCTCTCCATTAAACTCACCACCCTCTTCTTCCCCGTTCTCATCAGCATTACATAAAAAGTGAGCTGTGCACCTCATGTGACCAAATCGCATTGACAAACACTGACAAAAGCTGCCTGTTAACGCTGCTGTAAGCCTCTTGGTAAATATGTTCGGTAAATATGCCAGCAGAGCTTTATGCAATATTTTCGGTCGATTATTGTACTCCCAGTCTCCCCCTAAAACCCTGTCTTTTCCTGAATGAGCCCACTGGTGAGTACTGGCAGAACGCCTGCATGGCACATTACCGTGTGCTGTGCATGCAATGACAGTGCTCGACTTACTGCACGTGTTGAATCAAACAGCATCGGAACATGCTTTGACCAAAGGCATACTGCAGTGTTGAATCTTTTGGGGAAATGCGAAACTATGGTTGTCCCATTGGACCAAAAAGCCTGTATGTTCAACAACTTGTTATTCCAGAAACAAATGCTAATTGCGCCAAAGGCCCATTGGTCCAAAAGTACACACCCTGGTATCGCCAACATACGTAAGTAAAGTAACATAACTGATGTAGCTTACCTACTTACTAACTAAACTCTAACCCAAACCCAAATCAATATCTTCCTATGCCTAACAAAGTAGTTTTGATGTTACCGTGATGACAAAGGTTAAGTGACTGTCCTTTTATGCATGTTCAAATACATTAAGAAATCGAGGCCAAAAAACTCCAGGGAAAAAGGTGTATTTTCGGAACAATGGGCCTTCATAGCAGTTAGTCAGGTATAACAGGCTTCTGGTTGAATGGGACATTTTTCAGACTATTTGAGGTTTGGACCATCGGAACAATGATATATATTATTCAATCCTTTTCTTGGAGAACTCTTTCAGCTGGTGTGTAGTTCCTACAAATGTATCGAGCATCAGTTACTGCTTGTTACATATTTTTGGTGTGGACCTCAGAGTCCTCAGGGTAGGGTAGAAAGCTGCTCTTTTAGGTGTTTAAAAAAAAAACAAAGAACTTTTTAGAGTCATTGTGAAGGAAGGGAAAACTTCCTGAGGTACTCCGCTGAGTGCGTGGAAATGACAGAAAGGGAGAGTGAGAAGGGGCCATGTGTAAAAATGTCCGTCAGGAGGAAATGCTGCCGATTTTGGGTGAGAGGTCAGGAGACGCGTGCTTATACAACGCCGTAAGGCCATGAACCCTGCGGGTGGGAAGTAGAGCAGATTAAAAAGAACAAATGGTAAACTGTAAGTGTTGATCCAAACGGAGGAGGGGGAAGTAGGGAAGTGGGTGAAGGAGAGAACGGCAGAAGTGCCTCGACCCCGTCACTCCCGGTCCCCTCTGTTTTTTTCCTCAATTTATTTTTGTGTCATCAGCCATATTAAAAACATGTCATATATTTTTGTGTAATATAAACTTTTATTTTGAAATGCGCCCCTTTGTGTGTCTTCCTGTGTGTGTTTAGGTGGCAGCAGAGTATTGTAAAGACACCACTCTGCTGCTGATGGGCGTCATCTGCCTGGCAGCCTCCATAGAGAAGTGGAACCTGCACAAACGCATCGCCCTGCGCATGGTGATGATCGCAGGCGCCAAGCCTGGAATGTGAGCAGCACACACACACACACACACACACACACACACACACACACACACACACACACACACACACACACACACACACACACAATTTCAAACCTGTTCATATATACATGAATGTGAGGTCTGTCAAAAAAAGTCCTTAGTCCAAAGCTCTACAGCTTATACTGGTACAATCTCAGATAAAAATGTAAAAACACAGATTCAGGATCAGACAGATCAATGTCCCTGTTCCT